>CAUYRH010062898.1:0-22307 GCA_963574655.1 Perodicticus potto | reverse complement strand
ATTTTTTTTAATGGCTGAATAGTATTCCATAGTGTACATATACCATAGCTTGTTAATCCATTCCTGGATTGGTGGGCATTTAGGTTGTTCCACATTTTGGCGATCGTAAACTGAGCTGCAATAAACAGTCTAGTGCAAGTGTCCTTATGATTAAAGGATTTTTTTCCTTCTGGGTAGATACCTAGTAATGGGATTACAGGATCAAATGGGAGGTCTAGCTTGAGTTCTTTGAGAGTTCTCCATACTTCCTTCCAAAAAGGTTGTATCAGTTTGCAGTCCCACCAAGGGCTCGTGACTTTTTTGTGACTTTATTGTATTATAATTTTAAGAATTATCTGGACCAATTGATGCCAGTTGATCTAAAGTTAGGTGATTAAGTGTGTATGTGCAGAATACTATATTGTTAGGGTATATAAGTGAGTAAGAAATAAACTGAGGTCGCTGCATACCTGAGAGACCTACAGCCCTCTGCTCCTTTGAACATTCTGACTGCTGGTCTCATCTCTGCGACCCCGGCCTGACCACATACAGCAACACATTCCCATGAATGTTTAGCCCCTATAAACTCAACCATATCAAAAACTATAATTTTTAAAAGTTGCCACTTTAATGTTGGTATCTCAAGTGCTGTGATTTAAATTCCTTTCATTAATTATGAGTAGAACATTTGCTTTTTCACATATTGGCCCTTTGCATATTAGTTCTAAATTTTTGGCTAATTTCTTTGTTTTTCCTAGAGATAGAAACTTAACTATATTCTTCCAAACTTGTTCTTTTGGTTTGAATATTATTTTTAATCACTTTTTTTTAAGCCTCTGATGATAGTTTCCTTTCTGTTTTTTGTCATCTCTATTTCTGTCCACCTGGGGCCCTGGCAGTCTCTTTATAAGTCTGCTTTCCAGGTGGTGCTCACAAGGCAGCCGCAGCTGCTGAGCATGCCCTGGGCAGAGGCTGATGCTGCTTTGTCTGCAGGGTAAGTTGCTCAGCCTTGGGAAGGGGGTATAGAAGGGAGGGGTGTGGGTCTGCAGCCAGCCGCCTGATGCCCTGTAGTCTACCCTCTGGCTGATTAGGGGAGGAGCTCTGGATCCTGGTGGGGGCATCACACCCCCCGAGGAGGCCAGCTTCTCCTGCTCCACTGTGCTGTCTTGAAGTCCCCTCCCCTCTATGGGTCTGGGAAGCTTATTTGGAAAGCTCCAGAAGTGATGGCTCATTCTTAGGGGTGTAGTGAGGATCAAATATGAAAGTGTTGTGTGGGTGGTTGTAAATTTTAACAAAGGCAAAATTATTATATTTAGAGCTCTGATTGTGATCTGATTCTTGGGAGGAAGTGTTAGGTGATTGGGGGTGGGCAGGTCTAAGCTTGTCATGTCTGGGGAAGTGTGATGTATGCTAATAGTTATGGTATTATCTTTGATTGTCCCACCTGGGCTCATAATAGGATACCTCTGTACATCTCAGTTTCCTCACCTTAAAGTAAGGATAAGGATAGTCCCAGTGTCACTGGGCTGTGTGCCGATTAAGTAAGTTAATCTGCGGAAAGCATAAAGTTTGACTTTCAGGCACACAGCAAATGCTTAGATTAACACATCATCTTTACTTAGCTTTACTCATCACATAACCCAGTGAAGTAGGCACTGTTTTATTACTCCTTTATAAAGGAGGAAGCTCAGACTAGAGAGGTGAAGTGACCAGCTCAAGCCCGAGCAGCTGTCAAAAGGCTGAGCCAGGATATATACCCAGCAGTCCGCCTTGAGAGTCTGCATTTCCAACCACTCTGCTGTGCTGCTGTCCTGTACTGGTGGGGAGCCAAGGTGGGTAAGGAAGGAGAGAAGACGGACTTTTCCTTCCCGGAAGCTAAGATGACAGTCAGTTCAAGTTGGAGTTTAGGATTCATGAATCTGAGTTCCCCCCTGAAAAGCTTTCTTCAGCCACACCTCTCCCAGGAAGTCTCCCCAACGGACTCCACCCATGGGATTACTCCTGTTCTTTCCATCTACTTTGAACTTATGAACCTGGGCGTCTGCATGCTGCTTTGTAATTATTATTCAGTTCAATGGGCATTTCTCACATGCCTAGTGTTGGGGTTGGGGGTCCCAGTTCCCTGAACCCAGTTGACCTGATTTAATTACTCAGCTGAGCTGGTGAGTGAAAGCAAAAGTGACTGGAAACTGAAAATGAAACAAGTGGCACAGGCAGGGTGGGTAGAGAGTAAAGGCACCTGCACAAGTTTCAGGGCAACAAAGAGATTTTATTTAGGAAGAAACAAGAGAAATTAGAGCACTTCCCAAGAGAGTAGGCAGTGGGTCCCTCTCAGGAAGGAGGGAAGATGAGAGAGATAAAGATGGAGACGCCAAGGCCTGCAGGGGTAGAAATATTCTGTTTGAAATTGGTTGCAACTGTTTCATTGCCTGTGCCTCCAGGCAGTATTGCCCTTTTCTATTGGTCATTGATCACTGTCTCTTTCTATTGGTCATTGATGACCTAAATTACCTGATACCCACATTCTTATGGACCCAGAGACTTTCTGGCTCTGCTCCCACCCCACCCCCAAACCCCTTTCACACAGAGTGTGGGATTGGAACTGTGGGACATGCAGACACAGCTCCTTTCAGGCTCATAGATGTAGACTGTCATAGGAAACAGATTGAGGGTGGTGTTGTGAGCGAGGTGCTAAAGCAAAGAAAAGCATGTGTCCACTCCAGCTGGGTGGGTGCTCCAGAACACCCTGTTTGTTCACGGGGCTTTGAAGCCTGGGTAAGAGGCAGTTGGGTGGGGACAGCACTCAGAGAGGAGCAAGGACAAAGGCCCAGCCAGGAAGGAAAGATGCCCAGCCAAGGTAAGGCAACACTGTTGGTATTCTTACAGCTGCTTCTTGTCACCATTAATAGGACAAGGACTCTTTGTTCTTAAGAATGTGCTTTTGTCTTATTTAAATTGTGAGATGAGGCTCTGCCTTCTCTGCTCTTGTCCTGGTCTTCCCTAGACTAACACCCCACGCTGGGAGCTTCCTTCTGCAGGGCAAAGACCTGTTAGCTGCATCATTCCTGTCTCCCTGGTCTGGCAAGAACTCTCTCTCCAGGCCAAAGTGAGGGATGCAGGTGGATCCCCACAGTGGCTCTGTTCTTCCCTTCTCCAGAGAGAGCTAGGAAATAAGGCCTAAACTTTTGGTAGTGAACCTAGGAAAGTGTTCCAGCCCCCTGGTGTGAACTAAAATCAAATCTTTTAAGCACCCTAACCCTAACCCACACTTTCTTAAAGATAGCTATGAGAGTCAGGATCCCTCTTCCTTACAGAAGGTCGTAAAAGTCAGGACCTCTTTTTGTGAAAACTACTCATAAAACCTAAAATTATTCAGTGTAAAAACAAATTAATCATCTGATGTTGGGGAGGTCTGATGGAGTGGCCATTGAAGCAGAGGTTAGACTTGCATGATGAAATTGTGTGAGACAGAGAGGTCTACAAGCTTTGAGGGCAAGTAGCAAACTTCTTTATTTCTGGCCAGTTTTTATAGCATGTTCAGCACGTACACACTATTATTCTATAATTATACAATGACCTTCAGGTTACAAAGTAAAACTAGATCAACTTTTCCTTGGTGCCTTCAAGGCTGCTTGATAAACTGCTACACATTCTTCTATAGCCTTTATAATACCATATATAGTAGTCATGAATAACATACTGTCAGCTAGTTGCCTAGAAACAGATAAGTCACAGGACACCTGCAGGGGAATGGGCTGCTTGTATGCCGTCTCTCTGGAGGCCCTCGATCTGGAGGTAGAGACCTTATCTTGCAAACTCACAGTCTGGAGATTCCTTGGACTTGCCAAAGGCATGTCTGCATGCCCCACCCGCCACGGCCAGCTTCTGAGTACTGGGCTTTTACACCCAAAGCACCCAGGCTTACCGGCTTATTCGAAGTTCAGCCCCAGTTTCAGCTAAGTAAGAAATTTTGTTCCTGGACACTCTCAGAAATTTGGGCACAGAGGCATACAGGCTTTTCGCCTATAATCTGACCTACTATAAAACCCCCATTCCTGAAAGGGCTCTGCCCACACCCAGAAGGAAGGAATGTTCCCTCTGGTCAGATGGCATTGAGGTGTTCAGGCCTTGCTGGGTCCTGCGGCTCAACTTGCTGCATCATTAGATGTTGCCCTTTTTGTCCGGCCGCACTTCTACATGGCTGCTCTTGCTTTGTTGACTCTCAGCATAAAAATGGACAATTTCTCCTGTATCTTTGAGTGTTTATTCTCAAAGCATCCATGAATAAATTTGTAACTTTTTTCTCCTATCAATTAATCTGCCTCATATCAGTAAATTTTCAGCAAACCTTTATGGGAACGATGGTTGGCTAAACTTTGAGGGGAGGTGGGCAGGGACACTTTGATCCCCACAATGTCAATAGATTTCGTTTTGGGATGTAGTGTTTTGGAAGGATCTAATTAGTTAACATCTGTAAATAGGATATATTCTAAAACCTCTATTACATTTATAAAACTTAGGAAAGATGTTACTTTTTTAAAATAACAACTCTTATTAAAAATACTTATGTTTGTTTTTTTCTTAGTAGAATTTATGAGTTTAAAAGCAGTAATTAAAACTATATTTTGATTTCTGGGCTGCATTAGATATATAATTTATAGGGTGTAAAAATGGTTAACTGAAAAATAACTTAAAATGATAATCTAAACCTGGTTTCTTGTACCCTCAATGAATCCTCAACAATAAAAAAAAAAAAGATAATCTAAGTAAATTTATAAGATAAATAAATTAGGTAAATATAAATGGGATAAATACAAATGAAATTTTTATATAATTTAGAATCTTAAAGTCAGGTTATATTAAGTTAAAAAGGATGATCATGATATGTCCAAGTCACTTATAAGATAAAATACTAAAGCATTAGTTATTAAACATAAGTCTAAGTTTATACACTTTCAT
Source organism: Perodicticus potto (assembly GCA_963574655.1). Taxonomy (NCBI): domain Eukaryota; kingdom Metazoa; phylum Chordata; class Mammalia; order Primates; family Lorisidae; genus Perodicticus; species Perodicticus potto. Next base: position 17,369 of record CAUYRH010062898.1, on the reverse strand, counting down.
ATTTTTATATGATATAAAAACTAAATACATTTTTAAGGGTAATAAAATTGGGGACTGATAAGAGATCAAAGTTACTTTAACTTCCCAGGTTTCTCTGATGGTTGGTATTATGATTAATATTAATCAATGATATTAATAATATCATTTAATATTAATAGGCAACTATTTTAAATTGCACACAAACTTTATGGATACCCTGTATATGTAATTAAAATGACTAGATAGAAGAGAAACAAAAGGTGTTAAGACATAGAAATAGTTTTTGTTAAAAAAGATAATTTTGTCTAATTTATAAGCTTTAAAACTGTTTTAAATTAAATGATGAAAACTAAGTGAACATAAAAGTTCAAAGTAAGGATTTTAAAGGTTTATAAAAATCATAACCTACAGTAAAATTGATCAAAATAAGATGGATTTGTTTATGAGGTTTTGTTAAAATTAGTTTTTCCATTAATATACCAATACAAAGGTAAAATTTGATTTTCTCTTTTGAAAAAGATTTTCATATGTTTAATAAGAATAACAAAAGATTTGTATTCACCTTGTAAATAAACTGCCAAAGAAGGCAGGGAGGACAGAGAGTGGGGGGGGGTTCAGTTCGCCTTCTCATGAACTTGTATTTTAGTTTGTCTATATTAGGTCTTTTGTCCTAAAATCACTGGGTGTTTAAGAAAAGGGGAATTTAGGACAACAGCAAGCATAAGTAAGCTGTAGATGGCCTGAACACGTGGGATAAGGTTTAGAGAAGCGAATCTAGGAAGGAATGGTGTATATAATCAAGTGGGCTATAATTTCAAGAGAATTTTTAGTTAAAATAACAAAGATTTCTTAAAGGATTAATTTTCTATTAATGAAATCACATGATGTATTCGTTTTAATTTTATAAGCTATTTCCTTTTTTAATTAAAAAAAATTTGCAGACATATCTTAAATCCCAACTTCGACTTTGTCTTACTGATGATTTCAGCTTTTCCCTTTAATAAGCTGGGTTGGTAACTGTCACCTACAACTTTCTGTCACCTCTTGTAATTTTTTTTCCCCTTCTGGTTTTACATCTGCTATTATGGTCTGATGTTAGGATATTTTATCTTGATGGTTTGAGAAAACCATGTTTTCCTCCAATATATCTTAATATAACGTTGATGTACTCTTGACCTTGCTTGGTGTGCCAGCATTATTTAATATGGCCAGAAAATCTCTCAGGCTGTTGCTGAGAGTCATGTGTCCCATTTAAAGTGCTGATCTTTCTTATTCATGTTCCTCTGTGTTATACTGTTCACGCACCACCCTGGACACACCCTGCCAGGTGCCCTTTTCATCAGGTTTTACTTCCAAGTTATCCAAATGGGCCTTCCACGAAGAACAAACAAACAAAAACAATCACAATCAGAAGGGGTGTTTTTGTTTGTTTGTTTTGTTTTGTTTTTTCCTTTTTGGTAACTGGCCAGAAACAAAGAATTTATGCTTTATGAAGATAATCCCTATGTTGCCTTTAGGTTTCTGACTAACTAGAAAAACCCAATTGCAGGAGCCGCGGTTCCCACCCATCTAACTCCCTGGGTTTCCTTCAAAGTCTTCTGGTGGCTGTCACTCTTGGATAAACAAAGACTGCTAGTTTATAGTGACTCATGACTGTATTTAAAACAAATGTTTGAAACCTGCACTATTTGACAAACTTTCCAAAAACAAAATTATAAATTCAGTTATTTTAATGTAAAAGTAGGTTTTAATAACAAAGCCACTAAAAGTCCAGGAGAAATTTACTGGGCTTACTGGCATGTTAAACCATATTAGGAAAGCATTGCCAAATAGGACATCGTATTTAACTATCTTTGGCTGGTATTTATATGAATATGTTATAAATATCTGTTCCAAAACTGTATGACATTCCTAAAATTCTAATATGCCTTTGCATATATTATCAATAATATTAATATTTATACAGAGGGTGCCAAAAATGTATACACATTTAAAGAAAGGAAAAAAATGTATTAAAATTTTAATACTCAAGTCACATTTGACTTCTACAGTTACAAGCGGTGCTCAAAAGTGAATTGTATTACTCTTTTGTTATTGGTATATACTGAGTATTAAAATTAACATATACACTTATAGATGTATATGTTAAATTGTGAGCCACAAAAATGCACATCTTTAACCATGGCTATGGTAAGATTTTTATTATCCACAATTGTTATTTGGCTTTGAGTCTTCTTAAACAATTTATAATTAGCTATAGTCCAAGATTTGCTTCTTTCATAAGATGTCATGGAAAGAACTAAAATATTTTTTATGGCTTTTTATTTAAAATATTACTGATTCTTTTGTTTTGTTTTCCAGAGTCATGACAAATATTAAGTAAATAACAAGTTTACCAGGATTTAAAACTCCTGAATCCTGCCAGGTCCAACCTGTTATGAATTGCCAATACTGAGCTATTAAAACTACAGCGAAAACTATAAACATCTTCCTTCCAGGTCCAGGGACTACCAGGGAGGAAGAGGCATGTGAAAGTGTGAGGCTGAATCTGAGGGAGGGAGTTAGTTTGTACCCTCCAGATTGAGGATGGGCACACAGAAGCCTAAACAAATACTAAATGAGAAACTTTGTCTTTTGGGGCCACCTGGTCCAAATATCCATCCTAATCATAAAAAAAATTCCTGCTTCTCATAGACATAGCTTCCTCAGTATAATTGTTCATGGTGATGGATGGAGTTTATGCAAAAGGAAATGTAATAAGAAATTTATTATCTACCTTGGGATAAATTATAAAAGAGATTAAAATATTGTGACACAACACAAAGTCTCTAAATTCTTTAGCTTAAATGGTTAACAATGTTTATGTTTGCTACAAGGTTGCAAGTAAATCCAAGAATTTAGTAGCTCAATACTTACAGATGAATTAATTCTGCAGGCCTGCCTTTGACATTCTCAGAAAGTTTTCAAGGGTTGATGAGAGTCTGTTCACACTAGTCCTCTCTGGCCTGAGACCTTCAATTGGCTGTCGGCAATTTTCATTTTTCTTTTCTCTTGGCCACATGGGTCCCACTGAGGGCCTGGATAGACCCGGGGCAGGTAGCAGCAGCACCCCAGCAACAGATGAGACAAGGTAAGAGCCAATGCTGGCTCCCCCAGATCTTGGCCAAAGGAGGAGGATTGTGAACTAAAATGATGTTTTAAGCTCCTTCCCACCAGCTGACTATATGGAACTCCTCTTCACCAAGGGGATACCCTAAGCTGAGTTGCTGGACATGAGCAGGGAGGTCAGACAGGCCTCATCATGCCCCCCTGCTTGGAGACATCCTCTATGACTCAACAGGTCTAAGGCTGTGCAAGACCCACCTGTAGGTCCTCAATATTCATAGCAAATCATTTGCATCTAGGTATAAGTCTGGTGGCTTATCTCTGATTAACAGAATTTCTTACCAACTTAAAACATCCTAAGCCTTTAGACAAAGCTTCATTTCTTTAACCAATTAAAAATCAAAGTCTTTAAACTCACCTATAATCTGAGACCCCCGCCTAGAGCTGTCCCACCGTTGGGGCCCCATCAGTGTACGCCTTCCATGTACTGACTTATGACTTGACGTGTGATTTCTGTCTCCCTGAAACAGATAAACGCCCCCCCACCCCCCGCCATGAGTCCACCTGCTCAAGGCTCTAGGTTATGGTCCTCAAATTTGGCCCAGCACAAACTTCTTTAAATTATTTTACAGAGTTTGGCTTCTTTTTCATTGACAGAGGTCTTGGGTCTGGCTTCGGGTAATAGATAACACAGGCTTGGGGTTAAGGGAGGAATCAAAATACCAGATCACCTCTGAACAAGCAGGGAACTTGTCCTGGACAATGATTTTCTACTTTTCCATCTGTCTGTCTACCCATCCAACAAACATGTGCCTAACCCCTTCTGTGTCAAGTAGTGAACTTGATGGTGGGATCCCAAAGACAAAAACAGTGCGGATGTTCTCCCCAAGACGTGTCTAACGGCACGTGACTACACAATCACAACACTGAGTCACTGAATTCAGAAAGGATGGAGAAGGAGCCCCCAGCACAGGACTAGGGTTGGAAAGCTGACAAATCTTGAACTGGGTCTCACATCACAAAAGGGAGGAAGCTGAAGTGGCCCAGACAAAGGTGCAGTGGGAGGCGAGGCGGGGGCTCTTTGATGGCACTGAGAGAGACAGAGTTTGGGGGAGTGGTGGTGGAGGTTGCTGAGATGTGCACCTGAAGAAGTGGGGTGGGGTCAGGGCAGGGAGGCTCTTTGGGGCTCTGCAGCAGCATTTGGATGAGATCTTTACAATTTGGGGCATAGGAATAACTTGTTTAGCTTTGTATTTTATAAAGACAATGGCCTAAAGTGAGGACAATGCAGGAGTGGTGGGGATGGAGGAGAGGCAGGAACAAAAACCAGGAAAACAAGTCAGAGTCTGTTTCAGTTGCTCAGCAAAGAGTTGATGAGGACTTGGCCTGCAGCCAGGGTGGGGGACAGATTTGAGAGGTACTGAGGGGGCGGGAATGACAAGTCGGGGCTATCACAGGGATGCGGATGGTGTGGAGTAGGGTAGCAGTCAAAAGTGACTTCTGATGGTCTGACTTTGGCACTCCCTGGGTCCCTTGATATGTTCTTTGCTGAGACAGAAAACAACAGGTTGACTCATGGCGAGTGGCAGAGAGATGAGGTCAGTCTTGAGCACAGTGAGCCGGCTGGACACAGGGCCCCGGGAGAAGAGGATGCCAGATTCTAAGGCTGAGGTTTGGAAATCGTTGGCATAGAAGTCCTGGTTGAGGGTATTGGGTTGGAGCAGACTCAAAGCAGATCCAGAAGAATGCTTTCACTGGGGTTGGAGCAAGACAGCAACAGAGTATGTCGAGGAAAGGGCACAGATGTGGCCCACATCAAAGAGGTGTGGCATGATACAGGCAGAAGGGGCCTGGCGCTGGCAAAGTGATAGTGTGGCCTGTGCCAGAGCGCTGAGCTGAGAGAGACTCGGGGTTCAGGGCACTGACAGAGTGAGCGAGGCAGAGTGATGGAGGAAGGGAGAGCAAAGACGCCTTTTCAATAGATCAGGCAAAGAAGGTAAGAGCAAAGAGAGGGGTGGTGAACAGAGAGGAAAGTTGAGGAAGATTTTAAAATGAGAGAGATTGATCACGCTGGTGTGCTGAGGGTAAGGAGGTGGCACAGAGGGAGGCTTGGTGAACGTTGAAAGCCTGTGTCCCTGGCCTGTACAGGATCCCAGGGGCACCTCCGGGTCCCACTGCCCACAGGGATTTTCAGGGACTGTAGGCAAAGCATCCTTCCCACCTGAGAGGCAGCCACACCAAGCCCTTCTGGTGCCACCCAGACCTCAGCCAATCCTCCCTGCGCCCCAGGGCATCGTTGTATGTGACATGAAGGAAGCCCTGGTTGGTAGAAAAGCTGACTCCAGGTCAGCCCAGATCTTCCTTTGTCTCCAAGGATGTTGCCTGAGTTTAGCAACAGGGAGCTTTCTTTGTGTCCTTCTGCCAACAGGCACGGAAGAGGAGGCAGCTGTGGACTTGGGCAGATGTGCCTCTCCCATCAGCTTGGTGTCCTGCCACAGCAGGCTGAGTCCTCCTCTGAGCACCTGGGGCCGGCTGCCACCTAGCGTTCCACTGGCCTGGGGCCATGTGGCAGGTGGCCTCTGTGTGCCACTGGCCCTGGAGAACACAGGCAACAGGAGGGAACCACAGAGAAGCCAGTTCCGGAAGCAGTGCCCCTCCAGAGCCAGAGAGAGGAGCATTTCAGGCAGTGCAGACAGACAGCAAGGCTGCTAGCCAGGCTGCCGCAGAGGCCAAGTAAAACAACTACACCCAGAGTCATGGTTTTGAGGCTCTTTTACCCATACCCTCTCTCATTCCATCCTCTGAGTTAGTTGGGATTGTTTTTCCTACTTTACAAAGGTGGCTCTTCTTCCTGGATAGTGCAGAGGAGTTATGTAAGCCAGGTGCTTGCTGCATGGTGGAGCTGGGACTGGGAAAGGAATCTTCAGACTTTGGGAGATGGGGGTGGGTGGGGAGCACAAAGAAGTTGTGAGGGACAGCGAGTTGGGGCAGCACTAAAGGTGGAGCCCTGTGCCACTGACCCAAAGGTCCAGAGTAAGGCTGGGGGTGAGGGCACCCTGCAAGGGAGATGTGCAGTGCCTGGGCTTGAGCTTAGGTTTGCCTGGGAGATGTGCTCCAGCAAGTCTTGCACAGAAGCCAGGACAGGGCTGGCACCGGATTCCAGGCCCTGGGAGGAGCGCCTGAGGGGCGACTGCCAGGATGGTCCAGAACAAGACCTGGTGAGCATGTGGTCTGCTGACCCGGGGATGGAGAATCTGAGATCAGAGAAATGTACCAGGAGCAGGCTGGCCCCTAAGTGCAGGGGCACTGGCAATGGGCATCCTGAGGTAAGAACATAGGGAGGCAGGAAAAGAGACAGTTCAACTGGCTCCTCTGTTGACAGATGACAGCTTGGAAGGGAGACCAAGGGGCTCCTGGGGCTGGGAATGGGTGGGCAGAACAGCCCCGTGTTCAGAGTCCTGTGAGCAACAGCACATTGATTCCTGCGCATCTGTGGGACTGTGTCAGGAGGGAAGGGGTGTTTCAGGACCAATGGAGAGGACCAATGGAGACAAAGAGCACCCAAACACCATGTTTCTAAGAGGAAGGGCTTTATTCACCAGCCAGGAGCTTTACAGCATAGAAGAATTCCAAATGGCTGTGCTCCTGGACTGAGTTGGTCTGTCCCTTTTTATTGACAGTCAAAAAGTTCCATCCCACAGCTACCCTTCTCATTGGCTAGTTTGAATCAAGCAGGAGATTCCAGCCCCTACAGAACTACAGGATTTCGTGGAACTTGGAAATTTCCAAGTTTCAGGAAGTTAAGTTTATAAATTCCCAAGAGCTGAGTCACCATGGAGAGGACCCTACAGGTGTATCCTTGTGGTCTCCTTGAGAAAACCCATTCTCCCAGACCTCACCCTTCTCAGATATCCTCTCTCAGGGACAGCACTCTGTGGGGTGGGGCAGTGGATCTGTGCAGAGATAGAGGCTGGGTCCTGGGCTCCATGGACCAGCCAAGCCCACCTATATCCAACCCTCACTGCTCCAACTCTCTCTCCTCTGCCCCTCCCTGATAGCTCTCTTTTGTTCTTTTGTTTTACATTCCTCTTGGTTTTCCAAATAAAATTTCCTTTGAGAAAAATCACCTCCAGGCCTGTTTTTTCCAAACAAGAGGCAAATCTTGTGTTCCTATGCAGGGCAAGATAGCTAGTGAGACAGAACACCCTTAGGGCCAGGCCTTAGCATCAGAAGTTGGGCCACGGAGAGAGGGGCAACCAAGGGGAAGGTGGCCCCTGGGGGTCTCTGCTGCTGGTGCCTCCTCTTCCCTGGCAGCCCCTCTGAGGCCTCTGCAGTCCTGTACCCTCTGCCCTCCCAGGGTTCCCCCACTTCATCTCCCCACACTCAATCCCTCCTTGCTTTCTCATGCAAAAGTGACTACATGGGTATAGAACAGGCTGGGTCCTACTGGTAACCCTCCAGTAAACATTAATCCATGGTTACAGGCAGAAGCTTTTGCTGTTTCCACTCAGTTTGCGCTAAAATTTCCTTCCCGCCCCCCCTTTCTTTCTTTACTTTGTATCTGGTTATACAGGAAAGTCAGGAAAGTATAAGGAGGATTACATCAATCAGATTGCCTTTTGAATTAATTAAAAATAAACAATCTTATCTCATCTTTGGTGATTAGTAAGCTCCTCCCACTCCCCTTCTCCACCCCTGCAGTTCACTGGTGCTGAGGTGCCTGGGGTGTGGCGAGGGCTGTCAGTGCCAGCCACCCCTGGATGGCTGCTTGCTGGCTGTACCCAGTGTGTCTAGGTTTCCTGGTAAACATGAGAAAACACAGTGTGTGTTGGGGGTGGTGGCTGGTCTGTGGCATGCCAGCTGGAGAGCTGGCTGAATTCCACAGACTTGTTTTTCTTAAGTTAACCAGTGGCTTCCTGCCATGGGAATGAGATCAGCCTTGTGGGAAGTGTGTTCGGATGGCACTCCTGGTCACCTGAGTGCAGCTGAGTCCTGGGGGGAGCGAGTGCCTACTGTGCGCCAGCCACCAGGCAGGCTGCTGGGGTGCAGGGATGGAAGGAGACAGCCCCACAAACCTCCCAGAATGTGTGGGCCTGGGGGTGGACAGCAGGCAGTGGGAGAGCAGAGGGAGGTTATGGGAGTGGTACACTCCAGGAGGGCCTCACAGAAGAGGTGGCCCGGGACGTAGGCCCCAAGAGTGGAGTGTAGTAAGTTGGGAGGAGGTGTCTTGGAGCAATTCTAGGACATGTGAAGGATAAGAGCAGTGATCTGGAAGTAGGAAAGACCAGAGGGACCTTGACATTTTCAAGTCTGAGCTACACTGTGAAAGAGGGTGGCTACCACTTCAGAGACCTCATGCAAGTAGCAAGCTGTTCCAGAACCATGGCAAACCCCTCTCCGTGCTTCCTCTTGGGTTTATCCAGCAGGGAACATGCATGTCTGGGTGTGTTGTCCAGGCCGAGTGCCAGTGGCCCTTGCCTGAAGCCTCTGAGATCCCATCTGGACAGAAGTGGTGCTGTCACTGCACCCTGTCCTGAGCCCCGTGTGGCCCCTTCCACACTGACCCACACTGCTTCAGAGCCTTTCTTTTCCTCACAGGCAGGAAATGTGCTGGATTTGTCCCTGGGTTCCCAGCACCTAGCCCCGGGCTGCACACAGAGCCCATACTCAGTAAGCGTTTGCTCCTTCTTCTTTCCTTCCCTTTGTGGACACATCCAGTCTCTGTGCAGATGAGACTCAAGTTCCCCATCTGGGCCCATTTATGGATGAAAGTAGGGCTACACGCTGTGATGGCCTGAAGGAAGGTAAGAAGATCCAGGGCAGAGTGGCCTCATCAACTCCAGTTGGTACAGGATCAAGAAGGTCCTAATCTAGTCTTGTGTAACAAGGGCCATTATTTAATTGATTAACAAGTTTTCTTTTGGCAGCTCGACAAGCACATACTCCACAACCTCTCCTGCTCCACCTTTGGGGCTAAGCTATGACAGATTGAGGTGGCAAATGCTTGGGATGCCTTTCGGGTTCAGCCAGCAATCTTGCTGTGACAAGGACAAGGGCGGGCCTGGTGACAAATAGTGGCCTGATTATTGGGTCTATTGTTTCTCTAATGGGCCTTGAGAGCCTGCCTGCGGGTTGAAACAGTTGCTGAACTGCCCACCAGGACCTGGGAGAAGATGAGAAGCACGTCTCCCGGGCTCCTGTCCTGTTGTGTCATTGACCCCATTTGGGAATTGGGCCTTGGCTTTTCAAATTAATAACCAACTAAAGACTCAATTCCTTAATGAGTTGTAGTGATGCCCTTGACTGGATACATGGGTAACAGAAGGATGGGAAAGAAGGAAAGGACAGGCAGGGGGTCAGCATGTGATGGAGGTGTAAGTGGTGGAATCAATGGATGGACAGGTGGGAAGTCAGCTGGCACCTGAGGCCCTCCTAAAGACTTAAAGTTTTCCCTCCTGGGACCGTGTGGTTGGTGGTGATACTGGGGTTCTGTTCTAGTAGAGCCTTTCTTTCTAACTCCTCAGAGCAGTTTCTGAAGACTTGGTGTGAGTAATATAAAGGGGTAACTCTTCCATTTCTTTTTCAGGAAATAGCAATAAATTGAATGCAAGTCATGCCTCTTCAAAGACTTATTACCACAATTCACAACTGCAAAGTTGTGGAATCAACCTAAGTGTCCATCAACCAAGGATTGGATGGAGAGAATGTGGGTGTGTGTGTGGCTGGCTGTGTGTGTTGTGGAATACTGCTCAGCCATTAAAAAGAGTGAAATAACGTCTTTTACAGCAACTGGATGGGACGGCAACTTTTTCTCAAGTAAAGTAACTCAGGAACAAAAACAAAATATCACATGTCCTTACCTATAAGGAGGAGCATGGTCATACAAAGTGGCATAGTGGACACTGGAGACTCAGAGGTTAGAGAGGGTTGAAAAATCACCTCTCAGGTGCAATGTACACTATTTGGGTGATAATACATGGAAAGCCTAGACTGCACCACTATAAAATGTATCCGTGTAACAAAACTCCACTTGTACCCTCCAAATCTATTGAAATAAAAAAACAAATTAATATTTACTATGTACCAACACTTGAAAACATGTAAATACCTTTATCTGTTCCTCTCAGAATGGATGGGTAGGACATGTGAGAGAGAAGACCCACCAGTAGAGGACCTTAGAAAAGGACTGCTACAAAAATGATGTAACAAACAATGAAAAGTCCACAGTTTAACAAATGGAGAGCAAAGAGTCACCCATAAGGCCATCCATCATTCTAGAGCAGTGGTTCTCAACCTTCCTAATGCCACAGCCCTTACATACAGTTCCTGTGGGTCGCGACCCACAGGTTGAGAACCACTGGGTTAGAGCAAGTTGATTTTTGTGTGTGGCTGTGACCGTGCGTGTGGGGCTTAAATAGCTGCCATAAACCACATGCCTATGCCCAGTGCTTGCTCTCCACATGACCTGATGCCAGGCGCATGTTTCTGTGTTGCCACACAGCCTTTATAATTACTTTAAAGTGACTGTAAGGATTTCATTCATTATGCCACTGCCCCAGATTTAGGGTGCTCCTACTTATTTTCATGAATTAACAGATGTTAGGTATTTCATCCACTGACCTCAAAACATACATGTTTAGTAGGTGCCTTATTTCCTTTCATCTCTCAAATTCATATGTGAGCTTTTCTTTGAATAAATTCCTTTGGGTAAACATTGAGTTCAAGGATCTGAACGACTGTATGCCTTTTCTCATAAATTGATGTCGGACTACTTTATTACTGGCCATGATGATGGTGTGCATGTTCCACAATTACATATCTTAGCTCATAACCCCCCCCCCCCAAGACCTCTAAGGAGTAGCTATTATCCCATGGTAGGTGGGAAACCAGAGGCCCCCAGGTTGAAATTATTTGTCCAGGATCCATGTCTGTTGTGTTTTTCTTATTCCCAGGGTCTACAACAGTGTATGCTGCATTTAATGGCTTAAATAAATGTTTGTTGAATGAAGTCTGTGATAGGGGAGTGTCGTGATTCAAACTCAGACCTGTTTTACCTCAAACCCATGCCTTCCCCCTTTGCACCCTGCCCACTGGCTGTTGCTGGTCACCTGGGTGGGGGCAGAGCTGCAGGTTGCCACACCTTTTAATTGGGGACACAGATCTAGTGAAGCATCATTTCATGCTCAGGTCACACACAGCTCAGGTGCTGAAAGGGGAGTTGAGGTTCTAATGGGTCGTCACCCTGTAATGGTGCCTTCTTGGCCTTTTCCTGACTCAACCACGTGGCGCTATAACACCTCTCTGAGGCCAGTGCCATAAGGTAGGATCCTAAGTACTTGGTGGTCCCATGAAATTCAGAGGTTTCATTGTTGTCTTGTGGCTAAGTGACTGGATGTCCCGATTGTGCAGTTACAGAACACTGTCCTCACTGTCATGAGTCTACAACCCGACTGAGCGGAGGAGGCAGTCACCCCCTGGACTGAATTTTCATCCTTCCTATTTTCAGGAGACACTGAAAGGTGACCCCTTTCCCAAAAAGCACCAGCCTCAAGAATCTTGGATAGCATTTCCTAAAGTCATGTCCTCCTGGCATAGGCCAGACACCTGTGCCCCATTTCTGTTGCATAAGACATAAGAGTCGAGTGTCGGAAGGGGTCTTCAGAGATCCTCCACAGAGCAAAGTCTGCTCACTGACACTGTCTGGCCAGCTCATGGAGGGGCAGAAGAGACCCAGTGTGCCAGGAATTGAAGAGGTGCTTTAAACTCTGGTACTCTGAGAAATAGCAGGAGAGATTGGAGAGGTGTGATCACCCTTAGGAGGTAACGGAGATCACAGATTGTCACAGAGCTGTGAGAGCCACGTCCTAAAGGGCCAGGCCTCCCCAGCAAGGCCACATCTGCAGATGGACACTTCCTATCCTCATGTGCTCCATTCAGCCCTGGGAATACAGTCATGAGTAAGAAACGCGCCTGTCCCCAGGGAGATGCCACAGCCTGCCTGAGAGACAGAAGCACAGGCACCAGCATCAAAGAACAGAGCATGAGACATGTGTTAGCCACACAGCAAAGCGTGGGTGACTGGAGGAGGGGAGGACATCGAGGACCTGTGAGCTCTGTGGAGAAGAAATAATGTTTGGATGTCACCTTGGAGGTGGACGAGAGAGCGACTGGTCCAGGAGGGACAGCAGAGCGCATTGGTCAGAGGGAAAGGCAAAGTCCCAGAAGCTCATCAGGACACAGAGTGATCCTGCTGTGGGGAAGGAGGTGGTTTCCCAAGGAGAGGATGTCAAAAGTGGCAAGGTCACTGCGACCTTGAGCATGTGTTGCCTGTGTGTGTGCTGGTGTGTGGTGATGACCACGACTGTGCATACTGATGACGTGTGCACATTCTCTACTCATTCCTTCAAAAGGATGTCCATTAAGCACCTGCCACATGCTAGGCCTTGGGAGAAGGGAGCTGAATTAGAGAGACAAGGGCTCCCACATGGATGGAGCCCCTACTCATGTGGGGAGGGCAGACGAGGCACCAATAAGGAGAGTGACCACAGAGTAAGCATGAGGCAGGACGTGACTGCAGCAGTGTGGCACAGAGCCACAAAGTACCCATGGAAGTGAGCTACTCCTTCAGGGAACCAGCGCAGAAGACTCCCCCAGGAGAGCACAGTGTGAGCAGAGGGCTGAGGATGAGAAGGAGGGAGAAGCAGGGGGAACGTTTAAAACAAATGGGAGTGATGTGGTGTGTTCTAGTAAGAGAAAAGAGGCTGCCAGCAGGACTTGAGTGCAGCCAGTGAGGGCCAGAGGGGTGGAAGATGAAGTTCAATGGGTTTGAATTTTATTCTAAGAGCAAGAAAACACTGTGGGAGGGTTTGAGGCAGGTAAGAGCCTTATTTTACATTTTGAACAAGCCTCTGGATACTGCATAGAGCTTAAATTGGAAAGGCCAAGAGCAGGAGCAGAGAGACCAGACAGGGCTACTACAGTGGCCGGGCCCTGGCCCAAGGTGGCAGAGGAGAAAGAGAGAGCGTAGGCTCCTTCAAAGGGAGCTTGGAAACTGGACGGTGAGAACTCAATGTTTGGGGAGGGAGGAAAGGGAAGAATTAAGGGTGACTTCCCCTCTTGGAAAAATGCAACTATGATTGTCTCAAGCAGTCTGGGTTCTGGATTCTGATGTCTCTCCATACAGGGGACTGTGACCCTGCTGCATGGCTGTGGTAAGGGAACTGAGACCTTGTTTCTGCAAGATCAAAGAGATGATTTTGCTTAAGTCTCCTCTGAGAATGGCCAGGGATTGGTTGGGAAGGTGGCTCCTGCTTGGGGAGTCAGCTCACACTCCTCTGGCCAGGGATCAATGGAGCCCACTTTACTTTATCCAACGTGCATTTATTAAGCAGTTGCCATCTGCCAAACCTTGTGCTGAGTACTGGGGACACAGCAGTGAACAGAGCACACAAAAGTCAAACTTGGTGGAGCTGTGTGTTAGTTGAGCAGTTTAACAGCAGACAAAATTATACATAAAACACATCAAAGTGTTTCAAGAGTTATGGGGAACAGACATGACGAAGGAGTACTGGAGGCAGGTGGAGGGCTGGACTGGTCTTTCCCGCGAGACCCTGCTGGAAATGCGCCCCACACTGCCCCGCAGAGCAGACCCCCTACACTGTGGCTGGAGTGGCCGCACCACCGTCTGCAGTTAAGCTTGACACACCTTATTTTCTCCCTTTCTGTTGTTCACCACACTCTGTGATGATCTTGTTTATTTATTTGTTTGCTTGTTTATTCCTTCTTCAAATAATTCATATGAATTTTGTACTATTCCAACAAGTTCTTGGTGCGAACTTTACCAAGAGAAGAAAATGGGTAAGGGTTGAGAAAATGATCCAGGAGCTGAGTTCAAGTTTAGAAGGCACTAGACTTGGATGCAGGGTTCCCCACTGGACAATCCTGGGTTACAGTTTTGGAGATTCTTCTGATTGGGTAGAGGAGAAGTATAATGATAGAGAAGGGTTTGGAGAAGCAGTTTGGATTGGAGATCCTCAGGCCTGGTCTTCACAGGTCATAGAATGGCAGAGTCTCCAAACGGGGTTGCTGGGCAGTCTGCCTCATTCCTGATTCAGTGCCAGATGCTGACAGAGCTCAAACAGGAAGGGATGCTTGCTCCTGTCTTGACCTTCGCCCTATCATCCCCCCCTCTAACAAGCTGCAGCAGATTTTCCTACAGGAACCTCGGCTAGGGAGGAGTACCCTTTAGTCAGCAACCGAAACTCCCGTGCAGGTGTTAATTAGGCCCATGCAGGTGAGAAGCAATTATATCTTTCTTTCATTAAAGATGAGGAATGTGCAGGGGGCCCTTCTACTCCCTAAATCCTCCCTGTCTGGTGGGAGGCTGGTGGGTGAGCTAAGGTCCAGCTCTGGGGAAGCTGAATGAAAGACATGGTATGCGGAGCTGTGTGGAGTTGGCTAGCCCTGCTCTGCCACGTGGGGCACACAGGAAAGGGCCCAATCTGAGGATTGTAGAGGAGGGAGGTAGGGATGATCCTCTAGAAGCTCTGGACTCTGGGAGTGGGTCTCTGAAGGAAAGGAAGAGGCCTTCTGGCCGATGGTGCCACTGCTCCATCTAGCTTGTCTTATTCTGGGTATTTTTCTTATCATTTTCCTGTTATTATACACATGATAAACAAACATACACGCAGACATTGCTTAACACAGGCTGTGGTGATGGTGACTTAGAAGAAGAGTAATACAGGAAAATGATATTGGAATTGGGTTAAAGTTACCACTCTTATTAGTTGATGCTTGGTACGTGGCTATGACCATGTGCTTAAATGCCCACATCTGGAAATGAGTATGATCTAAAGAAAATTAATTTTTATTATGAACACTTAACATTTGTAGTAAAGAACTGAGATAACACTCAGGGGAATCACATAAATCTGAAGTGCTTTCCCAGTGTAAGTTCTAAAATTACCATTAAACCATAATATACTTACTGGAGTAGACTTTCACAGGAACAGAATTGGCCAAATGTAAGAGATTTTTTCTAAACATTTAAATTTTTTTGAATCAACTTCTTTTTCTGGTTGAACCTGAAGATTGCAAGAGCTCTTCCACATTAGTCTGTGATTTTAAGAAGAAAACAGCGGACAGAGGCTTATCTCAGGAAGGTCAGTCCAGAGCTGTGGGGGCCTGCATCAGACCCCAGAACCTGACAGCACGTGGCAGGGCATGACCTTTGGCTCAGATGCCAGCTCCCTTGCTTATCACTGTGATGTTAGGCAAGTTTCTTAATATCTTTGGGTTTCAGTTTCTTCACCTGTAAAATTGGGATAATTATTTTGATCTCCTTTGCTTTGGGCTAGACAATTAAATTAAAAAATTACAACAAGTGCTTTGTATGGTGGTTGTAGAGAATTTGTGAATTTGATTTTCTGGTTCTGATTTCTTGACATCTTCTCTCTTTAACCCTCCTGCTGGGGGAGTTCTGTCTCTCCCATCAGAGCTGAAGCAGAAGCTCCTAGCTAGCACATAAGAGGGGAGCACCCAGTGAACTGCAGAGTGTGGGGAATGGGAGGGCCCTCAGACGTACCTGTTTTATCCTCTATTTTACAAAAGAGGGTCTTGGGGCCCTCAACAGGTGCCCAAACAAGTTCTCACCACGAGTTAATGGATAGCCTGAAAATGAACCCAGGTCACCCCAGTAGTCTACCTATCCAAGGCCTTCAGGGTTTTGTAATTCATCTCCTAGAAATTTCACCACCCTTGCTGTTGGAAAGCCCAAAGCCCTGGCCCAGGGAGTGATTTTGTGGTCCAGCAAGGGCAGGCGCAGCAGGTGGGACCGCCTTTCTAAAGTCCACCAGCGCCCTCAGGCGGCCAGGAGCTGAAGGCTGCCGCCTTCACCTGGGTTCAGGGCCATCTCCCAGGAGGGCCCACCCTGCACTCGGAACCTGGGCTAGTCTCCATGGTTTGTTTTAGATTTTCAGTGCTCCAGTTTACTGCACCCTTATTTTAAAAAATAAGAAAAAGGTGTTCTTATATTCACTCACATAATTACCATTTCAGGTACACTTCTTTGGTTTGTATAGTGGTGTTCCAGACTGCCACCTCCTATCATTTTCCTCCCACCTGGAAGATTTCCTTTAAAATCTTTGGTAGTTCAAGTTTGCTGGTGACAAATTCTTCCAGCATTTCAATGTCTAAAGAAGTTTCAATTTCTTCTTCATTTTAGAAATGTATTTTCACTGGGTATGAAGTTCTAGGTCAACAATTCCTGCAGTAATTTAAAGGTGTTGTGCTATCATCTTCTGACTTGGATTGTTTCTGACAGGAGACTGATATAATTCTACTGCTTCTTTCCCCAGAAATAATATATCTTCCTCCTGTGGGTTTTAAGATGTTTTTAAAATCACAAGTTTTAAGTGATTTAATTATCAAATGCCTTGGTTTAGTTTTTTCCCTATTCCTTGTGCTTGGGGAATCATCAAGATTATTAGTTGTACAATTTTTTAGAAGTCAAAATTGAAACTCTTTTGATGATTATTTTTTCAAAATTTTGCTTCCTGTTCTCTCCCTTGAGGAGTCTAGTCATGAGTGTGTCAGGCCACCTGAGGTGTTGTGGGCTTCACTTGCTGTTTGGTTTTTGTTTCCTCTCTTTCATTTTGGATGATTTCTGTGGCTGTTTCATTCACGAATCTGCGGTATTTAGTGTGCCGTTAATCCCAGCTGGTTAGTTTTCTTCTCTGTTTAATTTTCATTTTAGACATTTGACTTGGATCCTTTTTTTCTATCTTCTATGTCTCTACTTGATCTTTTTACTACTGTTTCAAATATATGAAAAACAATTATATTAACCTTTCCAAGGTCTTCATCTACTAATTCTATCATTTATTATCGTTGATCACTTCTAAGTAAAAATTAAGTAGCTGAGGGGAGCAAGATGGCTGACAGGAAGCAGCTTCCAAAAAAGGCTCCTGTCCAAAAGGGAAGATAACCTCCAGAAACTGTGCAATTAAGCTGAATACTGGGAGCCCATCCGAGAGAGAGAAGTGATTTCTGCGGGTCACCTCTGCTGAGACAGGCTGCGACTTCAAGAAAGCAAGTTTCAGGTACAAAATTCATCTAAAAGGAAAAGTGTCCATCCCCTCCCCCAAGAAAGCTCTGAGTTTCTTGCTTTTCTGTTTCCTTTCTTTTTTTTTCTCCTCTTTTGCTCCTGCGGGTTTTCTACAGACAAGCAGTGAACTGTGGACCTCTTGTCTCACCCCACAGAAGACTGCTGTGGGAAGTGGGGTGTG
>CAUYRH010062896.1:0-13949 GCA_963574655.1 Perodicticus potto | reverse complement strand
AGAAATGAGCCTTTGGTCACCCATAATCAGCAGCTACCTGTAACTGGATAGCCATTGTTTTTAAATTCAAATAAAAGTTGGCATTAAAAAAAAAAGTTTGTCTTTGGAAAATAAACCAGAAATTTATATAGAAAATTATGTATTTAAATATCTAAATTGCATACTAAACCCCAGTTTATAGATTCAGAAAACCAGTCTAAACTGGGATGATAATCACAATCAATTTGGTTAGTACGGTGTTAACAGTTCATTTTACTTTAAGAAAAAAAAATTGAATTTTTTTAAAAAGTGAGATTTAAAGGCACCTTTTCAAATAATTTGGTGTGTTACACTATAGCATTCTATTATATTTCCAAATACATCAGCATCCTATTCTTTAAAAAGGATTGGGAAACTACCAACCAGCACAGCACCCAAAATAACAATAGATAAGAACTCCTGAGTGTAGTTTTCCACAGCTAAACATTAACAGCACTAATGACGTCAAACAGGTATATTATACAAGTAGAAAGAAAACACCAGGTTTAATACCTTATAAAATACATACAGAACTTGAACATTTCTGAAAGATACAATTCAAGTTGCGACTGAATTATAAATATAATCAGATACTCTGTTAACAATGAAAAGATCTAATTGGTTTTTAAAAAATGCACGTAAACCTTAAAAGATAAAAAGTATTTAAAAATACATAAAATTCTAACCGGCAGGTTTAAACTTCGATTTTTAAAAAAGTAAATATGTATTTACAATCTTTAAATTTCATCCACTTGTTATTTTTACATGTTCTTTGTTATCAGGATAACATAAAAGAAAAAACTCTTAACCATTTATACAATAGAAAAAAATCAACAGGGAGGCTGGTAGCATGCAGTATTCATAGTAGCTAAAATACAAAAGGCCAGGGAATTTATTATTAAATAGAGTCACAAAACAGACTTAACCAAATCTGTGTGCTAGGAAATAAGCAAGTCTTATTTTCCAGAGACTTCACTGCGGGGACCTACTTTCTTTATCTGAAAAGAAATGATTATAAATAATAGTTATCTGAATGGTTACCGGGAGGATTAAATGAGATCTGTGTGAATGAATGCACATATGTAAATATTAAGATGCTGTCTGTTATGTGAAAGTTCACCACACAGTTCACACCAGGACCTTCCCTTAAGGTTTAAAAACCTTAAATGGTGTTTCACTCTTAACACAAGAACCCATGTTTAAAGCATAAAATCCTTAATTGGAGTGTTTAGCCCAGTTCATTATGAAAACCTATTGATAAAATGCTTCAATACTGATGATATTAAATCTACCAAACTCTGTAATGATCAGAAAAGTTTGACTTCCTGGGTTATGATCCAAGTCATTTGCCTTCTGAAAACACTGCAGAGAGATCAGACAGATATTTCTTAATTTCTCAAACTATATGGCATCCACCTTCTATGTTTTCCGTTTATCATAGTCTGCAACCATCTTCTTTATGTGTGCCAATTTGCTCTTCAACTGCTTGCAATAATTCCTCTTACTTTTGTAATCTGAAGACTAAAAAAGGGAAAATGAATCACATAAAATCAAACCAAAAACAAATATGCTGGGGAAGGAGAATATTAGTAATAGACAGCTGTCGGGACACCTGCTGGTATCAGTAACCACAGAGGCTTCTGACCCCTTATCATATAATCTTCTAACCTGGGATGTCACAAAGGATATCCTCATTTCTAAAAATCTGTAAAATGACCAAGACAATTTATATGCCCTTTTCTTAACACACCACCTAAAAAACAATAAAATCAGTAAATTAAGAAACTGGTGATATTGGTTGACTGGGGAAAAGGAAACTGTGTGAATGGGGGATAAGGGAGAGGAAATTGTACTATAAACATTTCTAAGCTCTTATTTAAAATAACAGGTTAGGCTCGGCACCTGTAACTCTGTGCTTAGGACACTGGCTACATACACTGGGGCTGGGGGGTTTGAACCTGGCCCAGGCCAGGCAAAAATCAACAATGACAACTGCAACCAAAAAACAGCCGGGCATTGTGGTGGGCGCCTATAGTCCCAGCTACTTGGGAGGCAGAGGCAAAAATCACTTAAGCCCAAGAGTTTAAGGTTGCTGTGAGCTGTAACGTCATAGCATTCTACCGAGGTCAACATAGTGAAACTCTGTCTCAAAAAAATAATAAAATAACAGGGTGAACCAGGAGTGGAGGCTCATGCCTATAATCCTAGCACTCTGGGAGGCCAAAGGAGGAGGATTGCTTAAGCTCACAAGTATGAGAGCACCCTGACCAAGAGCAGGACCCCATCTCTACTGGAGGCTGAAGTAGAAGGATCACTAGAGGCCAGGAACCAGATTGGACAACATAGCAAAAAAATAAGAAAAATTAGCTGGACACTTGTAGTCTGACCTACTCCAGGGGCTGAGGCTGGAGGATTGCCTGTAGTTTGAGGCTACAGAGAACTGTGGTTACACCACTGCACTTCAAACTATATTGACAGGGCGAGACTGTCTTGAAGAAAATAATAAAATCAAATTCTGTCTTACCACTGGGGGGTTGGGGGGCAAATAATGTAATGAAGAATAATAAAATACATGTATTTAAAAATCAAAAAAAAAAAATAATAAAATCATGATGTAAATCATAATTTACAAAATTCTTTTTTTTTAAGACAAAGTCTCACTTTGTCACCCTTGATAGCTCACAGCAAGCTCCAACTCCGGGGCTCGAGCAATTCTCTTGCTTTAGCCTCCTGAATAGCTGAGACCTCAGGCACCCACCACAATGCCCGGCTATTTTCAGAGACAGGGTCTCGCTCTTGCTCAGGCTGGTCTCCAACTTCTAAGTGCAGGCATTCAACCTACCTCTGCCTCCCAGAATGCTGTGATTACAGGAGTGAGCCACCACACCCGGCAATTTATAAAAATCTTAATCTAAGTTTTTTTTTTAAATGTTTTAAGTTAGTAATGATTTAACACTTGGCATTGTCAAGGATATGAGGTAGCAATGTCAAGGATATGGTGGGAATGCAAACTGGCACATCTTTAGAGACCTGTTTAAAGGTATCTACCAAGGCTGGAAACGCACATGCCCAACGACCCTGTAATGTCACTCCTAAGTGTATACCCAACAAATGTGTGCGTATTTACACAAAACTTTGAAGCCACATTATTTGTAAAAGCCCAAACTTGGGAATAACCCAAATGGATAAAAAGTTGTATTTTATTCATAAAATACTACACAGCAATAAAAATTAATGAACCCCAACTATAGGCCAAAACATGAATGGATCTTACAAACAGTACTGAGCAAAAGAAACCACCTGAAATACATACTGTATGATTCCACTTTTATAAAGTACAAGATAGGCAAAACTCATCTATGATATTAGAAGTCAGGATGGTGGTTATCTAGGGCAACAGTGCAAATATTGGAAATGGGAGAAATGCCAGGGGTACTAGAAAATGTATTTTTTTTTTTTTGAGACAGACTCTCACTTGGTCACCCTCGGTAGAGTGCCGTAACAGCTCACAGCAACCTCAAACTCCTGGGCTCCTCTTGCCTAAGCCTCCCAAGTAGCTGGGACTATAGGTGTCCAACACAATGCCTGGCTAATTTTTAGAGGTGAGTCTCACTCTTGCTTAGGTTGGTCTAGAACTCCTGAGTTCAAGCAATCCACCCGCCTCGGCCTCCCAGAGTGCTAGGATTATAGGTGTGAGCCAACACCCCTGGCAGAAAATGTATTTCTTGACTTGGGTGCTGGGTACCCAGGTGTGCAGTCACTTTGTGAAAACTAATCAAGTTGTACACTTTGATTTCTGTACTTTTTTTTTTTTTTTTGAGACAGAGCCTCAAGCTGTCGCCCTGGGTAAAATGCTGTGGCATCACAGCTCACAGCAACCTGCAATTCCTGGGCTTAAGTGATTCTCTTACCTCAGCCTCCCTAGTAGCTGGGACTACAGGCACTCGCCACAACGCCAGCTATTTTTTGGTTGTAGTTGTTGTTTGGCAGGCCTGGGCTGGATTCGAACCCACCAGCTCTGGTGTATGTGGCTGGTGCCTTAGCTGCTTTAGCTATAGGTGCTGAGCCCGATTTCTGTACTTTTCTATAAATTAAATTTTTTTTTTTGTGACAGAGCCTCAAGCTGTCACCCAGGATAGAGTGCAGTGGCATCACAGCTCACAGCAACCTCCAATTCCTAGGAGAAATTCAAGTTAGTCTCCTGCCTCTGCCTCCCAAGCAGCTGGGACCACAGGCGCCCGCCACAATGCCCGGCCGTTCTCTGGTTGCAGCCGTAATTATTTGGCGGGCCGGGCTGGATTCGAACCCGTCAGCTCAGGTGTACATGGCTGGCGCCTTAGCCCGTTGAGCCACAGGCGCCGAGCCTATAAATTAACTTTTAAAAGAAGTTTTAAATAGTCAGCCTTTCTGGCCTTGATGACTTTTGCACAAGATCATGCCTCTCACAAAGGGTCTCCTTTATCCCTCTCCAGAGTAGACAAAAGGAAACACAACAAAGTCCTCCTAGTACTGAGCTCAAGCTCTGCTCTGGCTAAGACTCAGCCACACATGCAAACAGTGACTCTGTATTGACAGCCCTGCTGCCTTCAGGAAGCCCCCAGGAGGAAAAGCACAGCTCACAGAAGGATGCTGCGCCAGGAGGAAGCAGCACTAAAAGCACCGGAATGGAAAACCATCTGGAATGGAAAATCAACACATTAAAAAAAAAAAAAAAAAAAGGTTTAAAAAGTCAGTATCTATTATAACTGCAAACAAATAAAATTAAGAAATTAAGGTTCTCTTGCTAGTTTTCATTTCAAAATTAAAGGTCCATTGTCAGTGCACACATGACAAATGTAGTCATGGTCGTTCCATAGGTTAAATGGAAAAAATAAAATAAAAAAGTTCTTACTGAAAGAATTTTACAATCTCATATACTTACTCCCTTAACCTGCTTCAGTCTGTTGTATTCATCAGCAGCTGCCTGTGAATGAAAGACATAAGGGAATAAGTTTACTGGAGCATTCATTCTCTCTTCTAAGAGTAACATTCCTGGAGTTATACTTTGGAGCTAAAAATAACAGCTTAGGACAAAAATAGAAATGGCGGTGCCCATGGCTCAGTGAGTAGGGTGCTGGCCCCATATACCGAGGCAGGTGAGTTCAAACCCGGCCCCAGCTGAACTGCAACAAAAAAATAGCCATGCCTTGTGGTGGACGCCTGTGGTCCCAGCTACTCGGGAGGCTGAGGCAAGAGAATCGTTTAAGCCCAGGAACTGGAGGTTGCTGTGAGCTGTGTGGTGTGATGCCATGGCACTCTACCGAGGGCAATAAAGTGAGACTCTGTCTCTACAAAAAAAAAAAATAGAAACAAAATAATGAAGCCTTAAAGCTCTTAAAACTCTTATGGTCAACAGGGAGGCCTAAAGGAATCTAGTGAAGAAGACTTTTATAAAGAGTCTTACTCTGTCACCCTGGGTAAAGTGCCATTGCGTCATAGCTCACAACAACCTCGAACTCTTAGGCTCAGCCTCAGCCTCCTGAGCTGGGTCCTATGCATGCCCACCACAACATCTGGCTAGTTTTCCAATTTTTAGGAGAAACAAGAATTTATCTGGGGTCTTGCTCTTGCTCAGGCTGGTTTCCAACTCCTGAGCTCACGTGGATTCACCTGCCTCAGCCTCCCAGAGTGCCAGGACTACAGGTGTGAGCCACTGCACAGGGCCTGAAGACACATTTTGATACTTTCTCACCTGCCTCCATGCCAGTCCCTGGGCCTCACAGACAACAGAACACCTACCATAAAGCACACCGCTGCTCAGTTCATTTCCTACTAAAAAAACTGGTCTGAGCTCCCCTTTAACTTCTCTACTCATTTAATTTTCTGCGTTTTCAATTTCCGTTTTTACCTTTAGCAATCCCTTTAAAAAATTAGGCATGTTACTGCTTCAAGATTTCCATCACCTTTTCCTTATAGCTGTAGTCTTGCACCACCCTCCCCACCCTTCTGTCTGGGTACATCTCAGTGATGCTTCTCTTAGGCCTTCAGCGACTATTCCTTCTCTGAGCAGTTCCACTGCTTTCTACACATGATGTGAATACAGCAAGAATCCCATTGTCAGAGTTGTTTAGATTTGTCAGTTTCTCTCAGAATATGAGCTCTTGGGGGTGGTGAAAGGATTTGTCTTTCTAACCCCAGTACTTACATACCAACAAAGAACAAGTGATCAGCAAATGTTTACCGAATTAAGAAAGGTTTACAATACCAGAAATAAACCACAGAAGAAAACAAGACATAAACCAAATACGTAACGCAGCAAATACTCCAAAACTGAAAAGCAGCTAGGAGGGCATCAGCCCTGCTGGGCAGGTGGCTCTGCGTCTTTCTCCTAGGGATGTCTAAGAGCTTGGAACTAGCCTGAAGAAGGTCAGGTCCAGGGTCAGGCAGGGTCCAGCCTTCGGGCCTTTGTACTGGCCACCCCCTTCCCTCCTGGACCTCTGTCACCTCACACCCCTGCAGAGTTGTGCTGCAGAGGCTCTCAGTAATCTGCAAACTACAGACCTGAACTGTAGTCTGGAGGCTCAGTGCGCAGCGTAAAACATGGGCTGCTTCGGCCCCCCACTTACTTCCCAAACACACATGGACATTGACAGACTCAACCTTGGTCTTATCAGGGATCCTTCTGACTACCCAGGAGGGCAGCAGGGATGTGTGAGCAGGATTGGGGATGAGGATGGAGAGTGGCGGGAGGTGGGGGGGTGGTGACAAGGGACTATATTCAGGGTGATGCTGGCCTCGGTCTTATCAGGGAACCTTCTGACTACCCAGGAGGGCAACAGGGATGTGTGAGCAGGATTAGGGATGAGGATGGGGAGTGGCGGGACGTGTGTGGGGGGTGACAAGGGACTGCATTCAGGGTGATGCTAGCCTTGGGAGCACCGGAGTTGCTCAGGGTGTGGCAGGTGAGAGGAAAGAGGCCTAGGGTACGAAACTGCAGTTCAGGCCTGGTGCTGCCAGGGAAGAGGTGTAGGTGGGAGAACTGACTCCGATCACATGGATGGAATTCCCAGAAGTCCTTGTGCTGGCGCGTCAGTTTCCTGAAATCCAACCTGGGAGCCAACTACACAGACATAAGGGGCCATGAACTGGGACCCCCACCTCACCCCACAGCCTGGCCCAGGCCAGGGACCTTGCACAGGCCTCAGGAGACTTCTCACATGCTCTGTGCTGTATTGGCAGCACCTTTACCAGCCTGACCCTCCAAAGACTCAGCCTAACCAGCTCCTTTAACCCCCACCCCTGATGTCAACCCTCCTGGGTGACTACAAGGGGCAGCTTGCAGAAGCGCAACTGCTTCACGCCCTTCTCAATCAGTAAATAGTTTCATATTTCCAAACATCAATTTAACCAACTAAAGTTTAAATCATCAGTTAAATATATTTAAAAATCTTTCATATCACCTCAACCGAAAAATGGCAGAATATTTAGTAAAATTAATATGAAGTTCCAATAAACATATCAAGTCATGAAAAAATTGAATTACTAATTTCTAAGACACAAGGCAGTAATTTTTCAGGTGTGAATGGATGCGGGTCCAAAGAGCCCCTTAGTGCATTACTGGGGGAATGTAGTTGGTATAGTCCTTCTGGAGAGCAATTCTGCAACAAAAGATTGAAAGCACATACGCTATGACTCAATAATTTCACATTCTGGAATTTCTTCCAGCTAAATAAGTGGACAAGAGTGCCAAAAATTGGAGAGGCTCCTCAGTGTATTCCTGGAACTAATGGGGTAGATAAAGTGAAGTGGGATGGGGAGGAGACATACTTAAAAATCCAGAGGATGCCTCTTTCTTTTTTTATTTAGGATGACTCAAGTAAATTATGATAGAACCATAAAACTGAAAATTGTTTAGTTTTTCAATATTAGGCAGCACAAAAGATGCTGTAGCCCCATACATCGGCATTAAATTCTATATGGTAACCAAACAACAAGTGTGACTTTACCATGTACTCTTCACTTTCTTCTCTATAGTCATCCAATTCTTTATCCAGACGAGAGAGTTCTTTATTGATCTCATCAAGTTCTGCTTGTAAGCGCTTGTATTCCTGCAGGCCAGTGTCAAAATTTCTCTTGTAGAGTTGTCTTTCTTGATCTGAGATGATAGGTGGATATTCCCTAAAAATGAGAAGGAAGATGATCACATAAACACTGACATAAAATCCACTGTTTCTGGGTGGCGCCTGTGGCTCATCGAGTAGGGCGCCGGCCCCATATACCGAAGGTGGCAGGTTCAAACCCGGCCTCAGCCGAACTGCAAAACAGAAAAATAGCCGGTGTTGTGGCAGGCACCTGTAGTCCCAGCTACTCGGGAGGCTGAGGCAAGAGAATCGCCTAAGCCCAGGAGTTGAAGGTGGCTGTGAGCTGTGTGATGCCACGGCACTCTACGGAGGGTGATAAAGTGAGACTCTGTCTCTACCAAAAAAAAAAAAAAAAAAATCCACTGTTTCTTCCTCAAAGATAATAGAGCTGGTGGGGTGTAGAGAATAACACTGACTTGATTTCTTTTTGTATCTTATGAACAGAAGGAGGTGGAACACAAGTTCTATTAAGAATGATTATATACTATTGTACATTAAAAATACTATGCCTATATAATTTTTAGAAATAAAGTTGAAAATCATTTATGAAACTTAAGGTTCCAGTCACAGGAACTCACTTATTCTCAACACACCATACCACATGATAATGGACTACTAATGTTTAAAGTCTTAAAACTGGAATTCTGGAACACAAAGCCTGTTTTGATCACCGCAGTGGCACAGCAGCTGGCTGGAAGTGGCTATTTCCTGCTAACACCCACACTTTACAAACCAACTTATTTTTTGGTCTTGTTTTTCCTAAATAGAAATAGCTTATTTTGTTCTTTCATTATAGAAGTAGACATTTAAGATGTCCATGTGTAAAAACATGAGCTCATTGTAAAAATAATCTGGCAAGTCACAGCATGTAAAAGAAAAACAAATTCTGTATTGCTTATATCTCTCAAGTCCTATTTCTTATATAGAAAGACAATATAATTGACTCAAATACACAGGGAAAATGCCCTGAATTCTTTCACAAGACTAGGGAGCTTTATAGAAATATGGAATAACAAATTTTTTTTTTTTTTTGAATTTCAAATTTTATATGTATCTTCAGTTTACAGAGGGGAGAAAATGAAATAATCTGATCAAAAGGACAAGAATTCAGGATTTCTGAAAAGTTTTCAGTTAAATCTTTCATGGTACAAATTAGGCAAATATGTTATAGATATGTGGCTGAACCAGGCCATAAACTCTTGGGGTTAGAGAGAAGATGAAGTATCAGGCTCAGCACTCGTGACACAGTGGTTATGGCGCCAGCCACATACACCAAGGCTGGTGGTTTTGAACCCAGTTGGGCCAGCTAAAGCCAACAATGACAACTGCAAAAACAACAAAAAAGCCAGGCATTGTGGCGGGTGCCTGTAATCCCAGCTACTTGGGAGGCTGAGGCAAGAGAATGAGACTCTCAAAAAAAAAGTATCAGAGTCACCAGTGATTAAGGGATACCAAGCTATCCATGCCCCATCAGTCCCTCCTAACACCCTGAGAAGCAAAGCAAGGCTTTAACCCCCATTCACACCGCAAATGTTTCTGATGTGTCCTAGTACTCAGGCATAAAACAGCTACACATTATACACAAGTAAAGTTGGCTACAATAGAACAAAACCACCAACACAGGGCTTGGCACCTGTAGCTAAAGTGGCTAAGGCGCAGCCATATCCATCAGAGCTGATGGGTTCGAATCCAGCCTGGGCCTGCCAAACAACAATGACAACTACAACCAAAAAACAGCTGGGTGTTGTGGCAGGTGCCCGTAGTCCCAGCTACTTGGGAGGCCAAGGCAAGAGAATCGCTTAAGCCCAGGAATTGGAGGTTGCTGTGAGCTGTGATGCCAAAGCACTCTACCCAAGGTGACAGCTTGAGGCTTTGTCACTAAATTATTACTTCAATTGTTTATAGAAATGTTTGCCAAAGTTCACTGGAATAAACTTTATAAGAAACTCCAGTCTTGGCTCGGCGCCTGTGGCTCAACAGGCTAAGGTGCCAGCCACGTACACCAGAGCTGGTGGGTTTGAACAGCCCGGCCCGCCAAACAACAATGATGGCTGCAACCAAAAAATGGCAGGGCGTTGTGGCGGGCGCCTGTGGTCCCAGCTGCTTGGGAGGCGGAGGCAGGAGACTTGCTTGAGCCCAGGAATTGGAGGTTGCTGTGAGCTGTGATGCCACAGCACTCTGTCCAGGGTGACAGCTTGAGGCTCTGTCTCAAAAAAAAAGAAACTCCAGTCTTATGAAAGCTTAACTTCAGAGTAATTGCCAAAGGAAAGCCACAGCACTGGTCTGGGTATTTTATCATCAGTTAAACAAAGTTTCTCTATACTTGTATTTTATTTATTTGAAAACTCTTGGGTGAATATGAGAGCATAGTGAAGTTCACCAGGCATGTTGTAGGAAGTTGAAAGACCTGGTTAATACTATCAAGTATATTCACTTTTTTGTTTTTCTGAGTCAGAGACTCACTGTGTTACTCTCTCCAGAGTGCTGTGGCATCATAACTCACAGCAACCTCAAACTCTTGGGCTCAAGCAATCCTCTTGCCTCAGCCTCCCAAGTAGCTGGGACAATAGGTGCCCACCACAATGTCCGGCTAGTTTTAGAGACAGGCTCTGGCTCTTGTTCAGGCTGGTCTCAAACAATCCACCTGCCCTGACCTCCCAGAGTGCTAGGACAATCTTAGTACCTTTATGAAGAGGTACTAGAGAAGAAACCAACACAGCACAAAAAACTGCCTCTAGTCCTGGTTGGCAAAGAATGAAATTATACCACTGACCCAGTTTAGGAGGAAATAATTCCAAAATCTGATGGGCACCCTCTTAACAATCAGGAGGTGTACATGGGCCCAGGGAGAGGAGAGCAGCCCTACCTGATCCAGTCCTCCTCCAGCTCATCACAGGACTCGCCACCAGTCGTGTAGTCTGTCTCGTAGTGGTCTTGCTCCGTTCTCCTCGACTTTCCTGCTCTGCCCTTAGCAGGAGGCCTTTTTAAAGGTGTCTCAACGTTACTGCTGCTGCTGTAACGAGGCTGCTTGAAGTCATCCACAGGTGAAGCCACTGGGAGCTCCTGAACCACCTCAGGCACCCTAATAAAAACAGGGGTCATTGTTCAGTGACCACTGGGTCCACTACAACCCTCCGCCAATGTACCGTAACCACAAACAGCTGCAACAGTAAATACCGTGACATCTACCTGAAGGTGCGCTCACTGGAGGACTTCATATGCTCAAAGCTGTTTCCTGAATTCAATTTGGCAGAGTCTTAGAATTCTCTAATTCCACTCGAATAGCTGTGAGGTTCCAATTTAAAGGAAAGCCACATTTAAACCTTTCAAGTAAAATGGATCTCAGATTTCATTTTAGGAAGTTCAGGATGATCAATACACAAGGAGTTTACCTGACCTGTGCCAGGGATTTACTCTACAAAAGGCAGTCAGGAAAATACTAATCATGATCTTTTCTACAGGTTCTTCCAGTTCCATGGAATGATGCGTTGGACGATCTACTTTTGGAAGCTGACTCTCAGAGATAAGCTTTTTGTAATATTAATTTTATACTATCACATATCAATTTCTTTAAGATAAAATCTTAAAATACTAAATTCTAAACCAAAAAGTTAAAAAGCTTTACATTGTAATGAATTAAAGAGTTCATTAAGGATTTTTAATTGCTGTTGACTGGCCAGGTGCAGGGGCTCACACCTGTAATCCCAGCACTCTGGGAGGCCAAGGTGGGTGGATTGCTTGCACTCAGGAGCTTGACATCAGCCTGAACAAGACTGAGACCCAGTCTCTACTAAAAATAGAAAAACTGGCCAGGCACAGTGGGTTACGCCTGTAATCCTACACTTTAGAAGGTTGAGATGGGTGGATTTGCCTGATCAGGATTGCCCAATTTCAGGAGTTCTAATTACCCTACCATTTCTTGGTCACTCCCAAAAGCCTATGTGTAGCTGGGGCAGTGGTAGTATGTCCTTGTACTTTCAAAATCTGTTCAGGTAATACGAATTTGTGTGCTATGTTAATACTACTTTTAATGGAGGAAAAATGTGACTTTCTCCATGAGTCAATGATTAACAAGTTCCTAGATACTCTGCCAAAACTGCTGAGTATTATGCTTCTTGCTTTGAAGTAGCAAAACAAACCTTTAGAATGTAGTGGGTTTACCTGAGGGGTAGGGGCCAGAGAGAAAGGAAGGTAATGAGCAAGAAAAATTGCAAAATTTAATAAAATATATATAAGTAAAACATCAAATCAGTGCCCCATCATAATTTTATAATAGCTGCTTTTTTGTTGTTATTGTTGCAGTTTGGTCAAATCCAGGTTCAAACCCACCACCCTCAGGATATGGGGCTGGCACCCTACCCACTGAGCCACAGGCGCCGCCCCAAGCTGTTGATATGTTTACCTTGGAAGTTTTTCACCTCCCTTCTTCCTACACCCTTTAAAACATAGTAACATACTTTATCTAGCATGAAAACTAAAAACAAAATGCTCAGCAAGAAAAGTAATTATAAATCAAGAGTTAGGGATAATCCCAATAACTACCAAACCTTCTTTCAGAGACAGGTTCTATTAGGTGAAAATACATGTAACCCAAATGAGGTAACCAGCCCTGCACTTCTTCATTCACAGACAGGCATCCTCAACCTCACTTAGTTTCCCAGGTCCAGAAGTTTATTCTTTTGCAACTTTTGAATTCCTTTTATTCTTTCATCATTATCTTTATTCTTTTTTTATTTTTTGAGACAGACTCACTCTATTACCCCAGGCTAGAGTACTATGGTGTCATAGCTCCCAGCAACTTCAAACT
Organism: Perodicticus potto; assembly: GCA_963574655.1. Classification (NCBI taxonomy): domain Eukaryota; kingdom Metazoa; phylum Chordata; class Mammalia; order Primates; family Lorisidae; genus Perodicticus; species Perodicticus potto. The sequence continues at coordinate 1,004 of CAUYRH010062896.1, read as the reverse complement.
CTTGGGCTCCAATGATCCTCTTGCCTCAGCCTCCCAAGTAGCTGGGACTACAGACACCTGCCACAATGCCCAGCTATTTTTAGAGACGGGTTCTCATTACGGGTTCTCATTCTTGCTCAGGCTGGTCTCGAACCCATGAGCTCAGGCAATCCGCCCGCCTCGGCCTTGCAGAGTGCTTAGCATTATAGGTGTGAGTCACTGCACCAGCCCATTAATTTCATTCCCACCCACATTCCATCATGTTGCTTTTGTTCCCCATCTCTTGACCTGACTCTTAAACAGTTGTGCACTTTCTTCCTGTTTTGCAACCTCCTTGAGAACAAGGATTTGTTTTTCCCAGGAGCTCCTGGCCCAGTATCTTAACCATGGCAAAGGTTTAAGACAATTACTGAATTGAAAACACTTTCACAACAATCCTTCTTTTTGAATGACACACAGTATCAGTGAAGGAAGAGAAACCACCCACCAACATCAGGGCCATGACTGACAGAATAGCTATTAATTACACACAAGAATTTTAAAGCTGCCGCCATTATTAGGAAGCATATCTACACTTTGCCAATCACAGAACTCCATTCTCCTGGGCTCAGGGATGACAATGACACAAAAAGGACCAATCAGAATCCTTTTGATAGATAAGCTCTGGGAAAAGAAACTTTATTTTCTGAATCCTGGGCGATGAATGCAACCTGGAGAATGTGGATGGCCATCTTGCTACAGAAGAAGCTATAGTGAAAATAAAGCCAATATACCAACAGAAAAGACAGAACATGCAAGAGCTCCGTAAGCTTCTGAGTTCCTGGATCATACCAGGCCTGAAGCGGGACACAGGCCTGGGCCTTATGTGAACAAGTAAATTTTTTTTTTTTTTTGAGACAGAGCCTCAAGCTGTCACCCTGGATAGAGTGCTGTGGCATCACAGCTCACAGCAACCTCCAATTCCTGGGCTCAAGCGAGTCTCCTGCCTCCACCTTCCAAGTAGCTGGGACTACAGGCGCCCGCCA
>CAUYRH010062894.1:0-13926 GCA_963574655.1 Perodicticus potto | reverse complement strand
CATTTAGAGAATTGTATAAGAACCAGGCCCTTGATTAATAATTTATTCTTTGTCCTCAAATGTTATCAGTTTGATGGTGAGGGTTCCGTTTTTTCCCACTGGGGTAACACTTCATTGAGAGAAGTCTTGTCTCAGGAGGAGGAAGTGCCTTTATTCAGAGGAACAGAAAACTGCATAATTATGTCGGATGAATCAGACAAGCTAAAAGAAACAGCTTGGCCTTAGTTATCTAGGAGGTTGGGAGAAACGCCTTGTCCTGGTTGTTAACTCTCTGAATTATGCTCTACCTTTCATTTTTCTTTTTCTTTTTTCTTTTCCTTCTTTTTTGTTTTTTTTTTTAGAGACAGAGTCTCACTTTGTCGCCCTCCATAGAGTGCCATGTGACTGACAGCTCACAGCAACCTCCAGCTCTTGGGCTTAGGCGATTCTCTTGTCTCAGCCTCCCCAGTAGCTGGGACTATAGGCCACCCGCCACAACGCCTGGTTATTTTTTGTTGTTGTTGCAATTTGGCCAGGGCTGGGTTCGAACCCGCCACCCTCGATATATGGGGCCAGCGCCCTACTCGCTGAGCCACAGGCACTGCCCTACCTATCATTTTTCACACCTGGTTAAGAGAGATTGATGTGGCAAAGAAATATTTGCAGTAGACCTTAGTTTATTTTTTGGCAGAGAATTCTAGCAACATGATCTCTTCCTGAGCTGTGAGGCCTCCAATCTTTTGTCTAAGCCACTGTTTGACCTTAAAACCAGGACTCTGCCATCCATATTACCATATTACCAACCATGACACTAGAAACAGTGTTCAGAAGACATGCTTTAACCTCTTGGTTTTTATATATATTATGATTTATTGATTTCTTAATGTGACTTCTTTTTTCATTATTAGGATTATTGCTTAATGAACAACATATTCAAATAAAAATAATTTTACCACTCCAATTTCCTTTCTTTTATGTTTTTGCAATCAGCAAATGTCTGATAGGTATCAATGGCTCTTATCAGGGACTCCAGTGACTTCCACATAGTTTATCCCTGCAGTCAGTTCTCCCTCCCCACTTTGCCTGGGGGAGCTGTGGCATCTGAAACCCTCAGCCTCTGCCTCTCCCCCCATTTGGTCCCCTGCTTGCACACATTGCCCCCCTCCTTCCCCTGCTTCTCCAGCCCCTGCTCAGTCTCCCTTGCTGGTTATTTCCTACCTCCCCAGCTTCTTTTTTTTTTTTTCTTTTATTGTTGAATCATAGCTGAGTACATTAGTGCAATCAAGGAGTACAATGTGCTGGTTTCATATACAATCTGAAACATTTTCATCAAAGTGTTTGACATAGCCATCATGTCATTTTCTTAGTTATTGTATGAAGACATTTGTATTCTGCATTTAGTAAGTTTTGTCTGAACCCATCTCAGATGCACCATAGGTGTGGCCCCACCATTTACCCTCCCTGCACCCATCCTTCCCCCTCCCCTCCCCTCCCTCACCACTTTCCCCATATTCTTATGCCTCCCCAGCTTCTTAATGCTGCAGGTTGTGAGGGCTGACTCCCTGAGCTCTCTTCCCCCATTACACTCCTCATGTGCAACCTCTTCTAGTCCCATGACTTTCAATACCCAGTTACATGCTAACAAATGCCAGATTTATAGCCCCAGCCCAGGTGTCTGCCTTCAACTCCCAACTGGTGTTGCCCTGTTTGATGCCCTATCTTAAAAGATCTGTCAGGACTCTCAAACTGAGCATGTTCCAAAGGAAATTCTGGATTTTCCTCTGTAAATCTGCTCCTGCCAATGTCTTCCTCATCTTATTAATAGCAACTCCATCATAATATCCTAATTTCTCAGGTTGGAAAACAAGGAGTCATCTTAGACTCTTCTTTTTATTTTTTTCCTTTTCCTTTTAGGAGATGGGGTCTCACTCTGACATCCTACTTGGAACTCCTGGGCTCAAGCAATTTTCCCACCTCAGCCTCCTGAGTAGCTGGGATTCCAGGCTCATACCACATCTAGCTAAGTTTTTGTTCAATTTCTTTTTTCTCACTTTTGTCACCCTTTGTAGAGTGTTGTGGCATCACAGCTCACAGGAACCTCCAGCTCTTGGGCTTAGGTGATTCTCTTGTTCAATGAACAACATATTCAAATAAAGTAGCTGGGACTACAGGGGCCCGCTGCAATGTCTGGCTATTTTTTTGTTGCAGTTTGGCCGGGGCGGGGTTTGAACCCACCACCCTCGGTATATGGGGCCGGTGCCCTACTCACTGAGCCACAGGTGCCGCCCTTTGTTAAATTTCTTGTACAGAGTCTTGCTGTGTTTCCCAGGCTGGTCTCAAACTCTTACCCTCAAGCGATCCTCATACCTTGCCCTCCCAAAGTGTGGGATTACAGCTGTGAGCCACTGCACCTGGCCCCTAAGACTCTCTCTTCTTTTTCTCTCACATTCTCCAGTGCCTCAGGAAATCCCATGACTCTGTCTGAAAAGATAATTTGGCATCAGACCACTTCTCAGCAACTCAGCTCTCATCCCCTTATCATCTCTCACTTGCATCGACTAGAACAGCCTGTTTGGGTCCCTCCTGCCACCTTTGCTACTCTATACCCTGTCTCAACAAAGCATCTGAAGGAAACCCTATTAAAACTCAAGTCAGAACATGGCACTTTTCTGCTTAGAACCCTCCTGTCTTGCCCAGAATAAAAGCCCAGTTGCTCATAGTGGGGGCCCACAGATGGTCTACACTTCTTTCCCTCTTAGACATCGCCTCTTAGGACACGTGTCCTCAGCACTGGGTCTTTTAATACTCCAGTCATGCTCCTGCCTCAGTGCCACTGTCCCTGCTGCCACCTTTGCCTGGATGCTCCCCCAGACGGCCCCACAGCCCAGAGCTTGCGTCCTCTCTCTTCTGGTACACTCAGCTCATTTCTCAGGGCTGTCTCCCCTGACTACCCTCTTGCTAAGCATTTTTTCCATTTCCCTCTTTTAATTTCTCTGTAGTATTAGTGAGTATTATGCTATAAAATAATTATCTGATTTGTTGTGTGATTTTTTTTTTGTCTTTTTATTTTGAAGATAGGGCCTCACTCTGTGACCCAGGCTGGAATGCAGTGATAATGATCACAACTCACTGTAACTTTGAACTCCTGGGATCAAGCAATCCTCCCACCTCACCTTCCCAAGTAACTAGGACTACAAGGCGCCATCACGCCCAGCTAATTTTTTAATTTTTTGTAGGGAAAGGGGTCTCATTATGTTGTCTCTAACTCCTGACCTCAAGTGATCCTCCCATCTCAGCCTCCCAAAGTACTGGAATTAAAGATTGGAGCCACCAGGGCTGGCCTATTTTGTTTATTATTTCTCTTCTTTCCACGAGAATATTAGCTTCATGAGGACAGAGAAGGGATTGCTGTCTATTTTACTCACTAATGTATCCCTTACACCAGGAACAGTACCTGGCCCATAGTTGGCAATAGACATTAACTAATGGTCATTGAATAAATAAACGATAACTTTTTAACCCATCTTTTCATTTATATAAGATATATAAGAATATCACATTATACCTGGAAAAGTCTATGTAGACATAAATGTAGACATTTTCTATTTATATGCAGTTGCATAGTATTATAGTATGTGGATATCCAACTATGCACCATATTACTGGGTACATTAGACTGCATATAAGTTTTTACCACTATAAATAGAGCAAACATTCTTTTTTTAATTTTTTCCTTTTTTTTTAGCCTTCAGAACTGTGAAAATAGTGAACATTCTTAGTAGTAAATTACTGGTAGCCATTACTCAAGAACTTATTGTGTATTCTTATTCTTTTAAGAATGTTTTGCCTTGTATTCGTCACTGCTAAGATGTTTGATTCACATGTGTTCTCAACCATGTCTTATTAGCACAGTTTACCATTTATAGTTATTCTGGAAAACTGCTTTGGTTTTGAATGCCGCTTTATTTTATATTAACATTGTCAATGCTGTTTTCCGTGTTTTTAAATGTATCTCGTGTCAACAGCATAATAGTTGGATTTTGATTTTGACTCCATTCCATTCAAAAGCTGGTATTGGTTTAGGAGGTATTTGGTTCATTTTACATTCCTCTAGGATTTTTTATTTAGAAAGTAACAGATGTTGGTTGTAAAAAAAAAAAAAACCCATAAAGTTACAGTCCAAGTATAGAACTTGAAATTTTCTTCCCACTCCATCTCTGTAACCATAATTCCAGCCCTCTGCTATATATACTACAGAATCATTCCATGAGGATAGAAGCATGTGTATACACAAGTGCAATGTACACATAAAATTTTAATGGGGTTATGTTATAAATATTGTATACCTAATTATCATTTAGTAGATCTACCTTATTCTTTTTGTATGTGACACTGTATTTAATCATATTCATGTACTTTATGATAATAAGATTGTTAACATTTTTAAATTACAGTATTCCAAACAAATCTTACTCCTACTTACATACTTAGATTTTTGCATTGGGAGGATACAAATACTGATTTAGTATCCCTTCTTCAAAATTCTTGGAACCAGAAGTGTTTCATATTTTAGGTTTTTATTTTTGTTTTATTTATTTATTTTGGGGGGGATTTTGGAATATTTGCATTATACTTACCAGTTGAGCATCCAAAATCAAAAATCAAAAATGCTCCAGTGAGCTCTTCCTTGTGTCAGTGCCCCAAAATTTCAGATGTTGGAGCATTTTTGAGTTCAGATTTTCATATTTGGAGCGCTCAACCTGTATATCAGCAGAGCATGCAGAAAATGGCAATATAGAAATTAGCAATTCTACCTTTCCACTTTCTCCTTCTTCATTTGGTTTCTAATTCATGGGTAGAGATTATAGTATAGAAGAAATGGGAATGGTAATTCTGCCCAGGGAATAACACCATTTCATAAAATGTGAAATTCAGCAGGAATTTATATTTGTGAAAATTAATTGTTGGAGTTGGACTGAGTTCTGATAAGTAATCGATGTTTTGATTTTCAGGTAGGTTTTTCTCTTTTCTCTGCAAACACTGGCAGTGGCCATCTCATTGGCCTGGCTGGGATAGGAGCATCTTCAGGAATTGCTATTGGGGTCCTAGAATGGAATGTAAGTAATGCCAATTGCAGCAACGAACCTCCACCTTTATCATTGTCCAAATAAAACACATAAACAGAATAACTTCTTTTCAACCTCAAGTAAATATTAAAGACTTCCTGAGAAGTGTTGGAGGAAAAGAACTATGTCTTTGATTTTTCAAGAGGATTATACCAATTGTCATTCTTCTCAGTAAATTAATGAAAAGGTAGAGAATGTTTACATTCCAAGAATCATAGGAATATAGTGGACAAACGAATGTTAAGAGACTAGACATGTAAGAAAAGGATGATATTGACATTTAAATTTATATGTATATATCAATATAAAATATATATGTGTATGTGTGTCTGTGTATGTATATGTGTATATAGAAACATACAGATATATATAAACATGTATGTAAGTGTATAAGTTCTGTCTTTTGCCATACATATTGAGAATGGGCTCAACTGAATTCTTTGAGATATTTAGCTGGTTACTACAAATCTTTTAATTAATCACCCAAGAATACCAAGTTTCAACCGTAAACCTTATAAAGTAGTAGATTATTTATTTGATTTGTGAAATATATTTGTTGTAGGAAATAGAATTTTTTCCTCCTGAATTATAAATGAATATATTAGTGTAGGGTTATTAACCTGTCTCTATATAAACAACTTGAATTTTTATGATAAATCAGAAAGCTCCACACTAACTCTCATTCTTTTTCTTATAGACTACAAAAAATAACTTATGCAGAGTTAAAACATAATTAAGAGGCTCTGCACTTCAGCACCATTTACCTCTTAGAATGTTGAGCTGGGTTTTCATATATTCAACTTGCCTTATCCCTTCTTTGTAAAGAAAGCCAGAACCAATTTTATTACTTAATTCCAATTGCATAAAATTTTAGTATGCTTTCTTTCTCTTTTCCCTTAAATGGTCTTTTAAGTTTAATTATAAGCCACCTTCATTCCTATATGAAAGTAGGTAAACGATAAAAATGAATACCCTGAAAACAGGCTCAATTAATCCCCCCAAATTAAGATGGCAAAGATGATATGCCTGTAAATTTAGTGCATGTGCTGGAACATGTGTGCTTAGAAATTTATATGTGAGGTCTCCAATAGTGATACATTTGTTAGGTTCAGAACGTGTAGTAAAGCTTGCGTCTCATTTATAAGTTTGGCCTACCTAGGGTCCTAATGCAATTGCTCCTCTTCCTCTTGGTTTCAGGCTGCATTTCTGCTCTTTACTCTTGGTTGGATATTTGTTCCTATTTATGTTAAGGCTGAGGTAAGTGTCCAGTATCAGTTATTCTACTCTCCAAAATATTTTTTCTCATGAACATTACATGTGTACTAAAAACACCGTCAAGGACAAGTCTTTTCATCCTTATGCTGACTTCCCTAAGTCCTGAGATGCCAGAAATACATCCTTCTCTTTTGGGTAAATAGACACTTACAACTCTGCTTTTTTATTCTGGGCCTTACTCAAGAGTTCACTTCTCAAGGCTTTTATGGAAAACTGTTTAAAATTTAATTTAAAAATAAGACTTAAATAAATGAAGAGAACAACTATATTAATTATTGGAAGACTCAATATCCTAGAAATGTTAGTTCTTTCCAAAGCAGTCAGTGCATAGAATGTAATTCCAAACAAAATCCAAACAGGGTTTTGTAAGCAACTCAACAAGCTGAGTCTAAAATATATGTAGAAGAATAAAAGTATAAGAATAACAAAGAAAATCTTATCAACAGGTGGTGCCTGTGGCTCAAAGGAGTTAGGGCACCAGACCAGCCCCATATACCAGAGGCGGTGGGTTCAAACCTGGCCCCAGCCAAAAACTGCAAAAAAAAAAAAAAAACTTATCAAAGAAAAAGAAGGGCTTTCCCTAACAAATAGCAAGATGTACTTATAAAGCTGTGATAATTAATACACTGTGATATTGACACATGGATAAATATGAATGAAAGAGGGGGAAACCTAGAAATACTCATACTTGTGGAAACTTGACTTACGACATTGATGGCATTGCACATCACTTTAAAAAAAGGATTCCCAGTTGATTATCATATAAAAAAATAAAATCAGAGCCAGATGTAGTAGCTCGCACCTATAATCCTAGCCCCCTGGGAAGCTGAGGTAAGAGGATTGCTTGAGGTAAGGAGTTTGAGACCCGCCTGAGCAAAAGGGAGACCCCATCTTTACAAAAAGTAGAAAGTGAAGCTGGGCGTTGTGGTGGGTACCTATAGCCCCAGCTTCTTCGGGGAGGAGAACTGCTTGAGCCCAAGAGTTTGAGGTTGCCATGAGCCCTGGAGACCAAGTGAAACTCTGTCTCAAAAATAAATGAATTAATTAATTTAATTTAATCCCTTCTCAACACAAAAATAATTTTAGATTGATTAGAGATCTAAATAGGAAAAGCAAAAAGTTAAACTTTTATAAGAAAGTTTAGAATACATTTATATCCTTAAAATAGAGAAGGGTTTTTAATTAACATATAAAAATCCCAAATGCCTGGGTAACCACTAAAGTAAGTAAACATGCATCTGTGAGACCCCAGTGAGCCCAATCAGAACAAGGTAGAAACTGGAAGATCTATCCTGGAAGGACAAGACTGTACCTGGTGAGATTTGTGAGTTTATTGTGCCTTCAGGTGACCATATTCCCCAACCCACATGGCATAGGTGCTGGAAACCAGAAGTCTTACTCATCCGAGATGTCAGAGGACAGAACTGAGTACCAGCAAATCAATTAGAAATTTAGGTGTGAGTTCCAAAAACCAGGAAACCAAAGACACAGTGAATCCCCAAATCTGAGTATAAATTGTGCCCAGATGCCTGCCTGACTGCTGAGCTACACAGGTGCAGAGGAAACCTCCAGAGAGCCAGACTAAATTAGCAGCAGCTGGAAGCCAAAAAAAACAAACAGAAACATCAGCTGCTGCAAATGGCAGGGTGGGTGTGGGGAAGGGCATGAAAGATTTTATAGTTTGAGTCCAGGAAAATTAATTGCAAGAAAGAGCAATTCCCAGAAAAATGAAACCAATTCTAAAGTGGTACATTGTATTACTTATGATGGTGATTTTTCTACCAAGAATTACTAGTCATACAAAGAAATGGGAGAATAAATGTGACCCAGACTCCAGAAGAAAAAAAGCAATAAGGAGAAACTGACTCTGAGCAGGCCCAAATGCTAATTTAATGGAAAAAGACTTCAAAGCAACTACTATAAATATGTTCCAAAAAGTAAAGGAAAATGTGTTATTAATGAATAGAGAAATAGGCCTTCTTAACAGAAAAACAAATTATAGGGGGAAAAAAGAAATTTTAGAGTTGAAAAGGGTAACTGAAATGAAAAATTGATAAGAGGGGCTCAGCAGATTTAAGATGGCAGAAAAGAGAATCAATGAATTTTTTTGCTTGTTTGGGGAAGCAGTTTGATTTGTTTTGTTTTGCTTTTTTGCCTTGCTTTATTGCCTGGGCTACAGTGTAGTGGCATCATCATAGCTCACTGCAACCTCAAACACCTACACTCAAGTGGTCCTCCTGCCTCAGCCTCCCAAGTAGCTGAGACTACAGGCATCTGCCACAATGCTCAGTTAATTTTTCTATTTCTTTGTAGATACAGGGTCTTACTCTTGGTCAGACTAGTCTTTGGAGGCCAAGGCAGAAGGATCACTTGAGCCCAGGAATTCAAGATTAGCCTGGGGAACATAGGGAGACGCCAACTCTCTATGAAAGAGAAAGAAAGAGAAAAAGAAAGAGAAAGGAAGGAAAAAAGGAAAGAAAGAGGGAAGGGGAAAGGGAAAAGGAAAGAGAAAAATAAAAATTAGTTTGGCATGGTGACACACAACTATAGTCCCAGCTATTTGGAATGCTGGGGCAGGAGGATCACTGGAGCCCCAGAATTCAAGGTTGCAGTGAGCTATGATGATGCCCCTCTACACCAACCTGGGTGACAGATTAAGATGCTGTCTCAGAAAAAAAAAAAATTAAAGAGATGGGCGGTGCCTGTGGCTCAAAGGAGTAGGATGCTGGCCCCATATACCGGAGATGGCAGGTTCAAACCCAGCCCCAGCCAAAAACTGCAAAAAACCCCCCCCAAAATTAAAGAGAAATGCAGTTTTTCCTAGGCAAGTAAAAACTGATGGAATTCATCACCATTAGACCAGCCCTATAAGAAATGCTCAAGGGAGTCCTATATCTGGAAGCAAAAGGACGATATCTACACAAAAGTGTAAAATTTACTGGTAGAGCAGATTCATAAATGAAAAAGAGAAAAGAATCAAATGTTGTCATTACAGAAAACCACCAAATTGCAAATATAAACAGAGAAAGAAAAGAACACAAGATATAGAAAATGATCAGAAGCTTTGGCTTGGCACCCATAGCACAGTGGTTACAGCACCAGCCAAGGGTGATGGGTTCGAACCCAATCAGGGCCAGCTAAACAACAATGACAATTGCAACAAAAAATAGCCAGCATTGTTATGGATGCCTGTAGTCCCAGCCACTTGGGAGGCTGAGGCAAGAGAATTGCTTAAGCCTGAGAGTTTGAGGTTGCTGTGAGCTGTGACGCCATGGCACTCTACCAAGGGTGACATAGTGAGACTCTGTCTCAAAAAAAAAGAAAGAAAGAAAATGATCAGAAGCCAATTAGCAAAATGAGAATCCTTACCACTCAATAACAATTTTGAATGTAAACAGTTAAAATCACCCCATTAAAAGATATAGACTGGCTAGGCACAGTGACTCATGTAATCCCAGCACTTTCGGAGGTGGAGGCAAGAGGATCACTTGAGACCAGGAGTTCAAGACCAGCAAGAGCAAGACCCTGTCTCTACAGAAAAATAGAAAATTAGCCAGGTGTGGTGGTACACACCTGTAATCACAACGACCAAGGAGGCTGAGGCAGGAGGATCACTTGAGTCCAGGAATTTAAGGTTGCAGTAAATTATGATGATGCTACTGTACTCTAGCCTGGGCAACAGAGCAAGACTATGTCTTTAAAAAAAAAAAAAGAAAGGATATAGACTGGCTGAATGGATTTAAATAACATGGCTCAACTGTATGCTGCCTACAAGATACTCACTTCACCTGTACAGATACACACAGACTGAAAGAGAAGAAATAGAAAAAGATACTCCAATGACAAACCAAAGCATTCAGGGATAGCTATACTTACAACACAAAATATACTTCAAGTCAAAAAAACATAAGAAAAGACAAAGAAAGTCATTATATCACGATGAAGCCATCAGCTTATCAAGATGATATAGTAATAGTTAAGTATGTATGCACCCCACATAGGAGCACCCCTATGAAGTGATTATTACCAGAGTTGAAGAGAAAGACAGACACAATACAGTAATAGTTGGGGACATCAACACTCCACTTTCAGTAGCAGACAGATCATCTAGATAATAAATCAACAAAGAAACATGAGACAAACTTTGCAATAGACCTAATGACACTAACATTTATAGAAAATTTCATTCAACAGCCATAGAATACACGTTTTTCTCATCAGCACATGAAATATTCTCCAAAATAGAGCATATGTTAAGTCATAAAACAAATTTCAACAAATACAGTAGAACCTTTGTAAGTTAACCACCCAAGGGACAGTAACAGACCAGTCAACATGCAAAGGTGGTCAACATGGCCTGATATGGTGTGGTCTATGAAAATTAGGTCAATTTAAGGAGGTGGTCAATGTAGTGAAGTGGTCAACTGTGGAGGTTCTACTATATTAAAAAATCAAAATCATATCATGTATATGTTTTCAAGCCACAATGTAATCAAAGTAAAAGTCAATAAGAAGACCTCTCAAAAGTGTACAAATATATGAAAATCAAATAACATGCTCCTGAACAATTTTAATTTCAAGGAAGAAATTAAGTAGTAAATTTTAAAATGTCCTAAAAAAATAAATAAAATAATAAAATAAATTTCCTGAAACAAATGGAAGTGAGTTACAACATACTGTATACAGAAAAAGAAATAGTAAGAGGGAAGTTTGTAGCATTAAACACCTATATCAAAAAAGTAAATAGATTTCAAGTGAGCCACCTGGTGATGCACCTCAAGGAACTAGAAAAGCAAGAATGAACAAAATCCAATATCAGTGGAAGGAATATAAGAATAAATATCCAAGCAGAACTAAATGAAATAAAGCCTGAAAAAATATGAAAGATCAACAAAAATTTTGGCTTTCTGAAAAGATATAATTGACAAACTTTTAGTTGGAATCAGAAAAAGAGAAGAATCAAATAAAATCAGAAACAAGAAAATAGAAATTACAACTAATAGTATAGAAATACAAAAAATCATTAGAGACTATTGTGAACAACTACATGCCAACAAGTTAGAAAACCCTGAGGATGTGGTTAAATTCTTGGACACATAAAACCTACTGATTAATATTGAACAAAGAAGAAACAGAAATCCTGAAGAGACCAATGATGATCAACAAGATTGAATCAGTAATAAAAAGTCTCTCACCACAGAAAAGCCCAGGGCTGGATGGCAGCATTCTAGCAGACTCAAAAAGAAGAACTAACACCAGTTTTCCTCAAACTGTCCCCCCAAAATTGACTCATTCTATGAGACCAGTATAACCCTGATACAGAAGGCAAGTAAGGACACAACAAATAAAATAAGAAAAATAAAATAAATAATAAAAAGAAAAAATAAAATGAATAATAAAAAGAAAAAAGAAAAATACAGGCTAGTATCCATGATGAACATAGACACAAAAATATATTAGCAAACCAAATCCAATGACATACAAAAAGAATAGGCCATGATCAAGTGAGATTTGTCCCAGAAATGCAAGGATGGTTCAAAGTATGCAAATCAGCTAACACAATATATTCTATCAATGGAATGAAGGACAAAAACCATATGATAGAAATATAAAGAATCATTGTATTTCTATACAGAAAAAGAAATACTAAGAGGGAATTATTTCTATGATTTCTCAATAGATTCATAAAAAGCCTTTGATAAAATTTGTCATGGCAAAAACTCTTATTAAATTCAATATTTTTGAAAAGTGCTCAAAATAATAAAGGCCATGTATGACAAACACCCCTTATATCTTACTGAAAAGGATGGAACAAGACTAGTAGGCCCACTCTCACCACTGTTACTAGACATAGTAAAGGAAGGGCATCCAGATTGGAAAAGAAAAAGTTAAATTGTCCCTCTTTGCAGACAACATGATTTGATACAGAGAAAAGCCTAAAAACTTCACAAAAAAACTCTAGGACTGATAAACAAATTCAATGAAGTTGCAGGATACAAAATCAACATATAAAAGTCAGTGACATTTCTTTACACTAACAATGAACTAGCTGAAAAAGAAATTAAGAAAGTAATCTAATATATACTAACTACCTAAAAATACATAGGAATAAATTAAACCAAAGATGTAGATCTGTACACTGACAAATAAAAAACACTGATGAAAGAAACTGAAGAGTACACCAAAAAATGGAAAGACATCCCAGGTTCATAGATTGGAAAATTTATATTGTTAAAGAAAACATACTATACAAAGCAGTCTCCAGATTCACGGTGGTCCCTTGAAATCTTAGAAGGGTACAGGCGAACCTTACTAAATGCAGAATACAAATGTCTTCATATAATAACTGAGAAAATGCCAGGAAGGCTATGTTAATCAGTTTGATGAAAATAGTTAAGATTGTATATGAAAACAGCACATTGTACCCCTTGATTGCACTATTATACACAGCTATGATTTAATAATAAAGACAATAAAATAAAAATAAATTTAAAAAAAGAAATTACTAATGAAATTTCACACAAATGCAAGAAAATTTTTATGGCTGAGACTTTAAAAGCAGATGTAACAAACTGAAATAGACAAATGCAACTATAACAAACTTTCCTCTGAACAGCAAAGGAAACACTCAACAGAGTGAGAGACAACTTAGTGAAGGATATAAAACCTTGACATTAAAGAAAAACATCTTTTTAAAAAACAAAAAACTTTCTTTTTGAGACCAAGTCTCAATCTGTCACTGGGTAGAGTGCCAGGGCATTGTAGCTCACAGCATCCTCCAACTCTTGGGCTCCAGAGATCTTCTTGCCTCAGCCTCCCAAGTAGCTGGAACTACAGGCATCCACCATAACATCTGGCTATTTTTAGTAGGCAGGTCTTGAATTTGAACTCCTGAACTCAGCTTCCAAAAAACCAAAAAGCTTTTATTTTGACATATTAAACCATGTTCCTTTGAAATAAACTTGATTTTTGAAATGGGTTCAGAGTCATCTGAAGTCAAAACTAGTCAATGAGAGAATCCTGAGGGACTATAAAATTAATAGAGCCATCTCAACAGCAGTTATAAAAATAAGTTCCATGTGTATTTGAAACAGGTAAAACAGGGCCAAGCACATATCTTACCCCTGTAAATCTAGCACGCTGGGAGGTGGAGGTGAGAGGATTTGTTGAGGCTAAGAATTTGAGTCCAGACTGAGCAAGAGCAAGACCCCCATCTCTACAAACAAATGGAAAAATTAGCCAAGCACAGTGGCATGTGTCTGTAATTCTAGGAGTTTGAGTTTGCAGTGAGCTATGATGATGCTACTACGTTAGCCCAAGTGACAGACCAAGACCATGTCTAAAAAAAAAAAAAAGATAAATTCTGGCAAGAATGCAGAGAAAAGAAAGCTTTTATATACTGTTGTTGGGAATGTAAATTGCTACAGTCATTATGTAGAACAGTATAGATGTTTCCCCAAAAAATCTAAAAGTAGCACTACCCACCATACAATCCAGCAGTCCAAAGGAAGAGAAACCAGTATACTGAATAGACATCTGTACCTCT
>CAUYRH010062893.1:0-13732 GCA_963574655.1 Perodicticus potto | reverse complement strand
GCCTCCCAAGTAGCTGGGACTACAGGTGCCCGCCACAACACCCGGCTATTTTTTGGTTGCAGCCATCATTGTTGTTTGGCGGGCCCGGGCTGGATTCGAACCCGCCAGCTCAGGTGTACGTGGCTGGCGCCTTAGCCCGTTGAGCCACAGGCGCCGAGCCGGATATATTGCTCTTATATAAACTCTTGAGTCAGCAGATTGCGGGGTTATTCCTGAGCACCTTTTAATGTGACAAAAGCTTTGGGAATAAGAGAAAAATCAAATACAAATGGTGTCAAGTAATTTGTTGAGACCAGAAAATTAAGTCCTTTGAATGAACGTCACCTTACGTACGTCACCTTACATGGAGAGGACTAAACTTAGAGAATTGTATTGTGTATATGACAGTGGTCTCATAAGATGATAATACTGTATTTTTACTAAACCTTTTCTATTTTAGATACATTTAGATACACAAATACTTACCATCATGTTACATTTGCCTATACTATTCAGTACAGTAACATGCTGTGCAGATTTGTAGCCTAGAGAGTGTAGATTATATCATATCATACAGTTTAAGTGTGTATTAGGCTATACTGCCTAGGTTTGTGTAAGCACACTCTCATGATATTTGCACAAAGACAAAATTGTCTCAGAATATATACCCCATTGTTAAATGACTCATGACTATATAAAGTTGTCTCTGATTGGCTGAAATGAAAAGTAATTACTGTATGCAATGAGAGACAGTATAGTACAACCATTAAGAAATCTGATTCTAGAAGCAGACTGCCTAGTTTGAATACTGATTCTTCTACTTAATAGTAAGACCTTGGATGAGTTGATTTCTGTTCCTGTATTAGTCATGGTTTTTCCAGAGAATTAGAACCAGTAGAAGGGGGATTGAGGAGGAAGGGCCACCGTCTTGTGTCAGTTTTCTAATCTGTAAAATGCGATAATAATTGTACTTACCTCAAGGGTTGTGTTAAGAACAAGATTTTATGCATAGCATATTTCAGGCATGTAACGTTATCATTTCTTATTTCATCTGGTTGAAGAAGGATCAGCCTGAAAAAAGAAAATTAATTTCATTTACATCCAGTGTTTTATTCAGTTTTATGCTGCTGTAAGAAAATACCTGATAATAGGTGATTAATAAAGAATAGAAATTTATTTCTCATAGTTCTGGAGCTGGGATGTCTAAGCTCAAGGTACTGGCATCTAGCCTTCTTACTGTGTCCTCATGTGGTGGAAGCCTTAAGGGCAACAAAGTAAAACCTCTAAGCCCTTCTTATGTAGCATTATTTTATTTTTATTTTTATTTTTTTTGAGATAGAGCCGCAAGCTGTCCTGAGTAGAGGTCAGCTACTCAGCGTCACAGCTCACAGCATCCTCCAACTCTGGGTTTAAGCGATTCTCTTGCCTCAGCCTCCCAAGTAGCTGGGACTACAGGCCCCCGCTGCAATGCCTGGCTATGTTTTGGTTGTAGTTGTTGTCATTGTTTGGCAGGCCCAGGCTGGATTCAAACCCACCAGCTCTGTTGTATGTGGCTAGTGCCTTAGCTGCTTGAGCTACAGGCGCTGAGCCTTGTGTAGCATTATTAATCCATTCATGAGAGCTCTGCTCTAACTTCTCAAAAGCCCCCGCTTCCCAGCACTGCTGTATTGGGGTGATTAAGTTTCCAACGTATGAATTTTAGGGGACACATTCAGAACATAGCACCAAAGTAAGGATTTGCTCTACTTAGTTTGATTAAAACTTGCCCAATTTCTTTTTCTTTTCTTTTTTTTTTTTGAGACAGAGTTTTACTGTGTTGCTTTCGGTAGAGTGCTGTGGTGTTATAACTCACAGCAACCTCAAACTCTTGGGCTCCATCGATTCTCTTGCGTCAGCCTCTCAAGTAGCTGGGATTACAGGCACCCGCCACAACACCCAGCTTTTTGTTGTTGTTGTTGTTGTTGTAGTTACTGTTTAGCAAGCCCAGGCTAGGTTCGAACCCTCTTGCCCCAGTGTATGTAGCTGGTGCCGTAACCACTGAGCTACAGGCGCTGCGCCAAAACCTGCCCAATTTCTTTTTCTTACTGGGTTGGAGAAGCAGGATTGCTGTACAATTTAATACAACATCTATTTCTGAAGCTATTGGTACTGTGTAAATAAAGTGCTTCCTTCTTTGCTTTAATTTTCCTGTTTTTAGGAATTTTCTCTGAGTTTTGACTTAAGTGGCAGTTCTTTAAATTCTGATGCTCTCGTATATTTTCCATAATTATTAAGTACTTTTCTGTTTTGCATTCAGGAACTTCTTTATTTTAGCTCTAGCTTTTCTTGTCTTCACCTTCTTCCCTCTCAAACTGCTCAATTCATCCAGAATAGCTTTCCCTATATTGTCTTATTTCTTTTGCTTTCTTGACTTCCTTTCTCATTCCTGCCTCTTTGTATGTTTCCTGCCTCTAGCTCCAGCTACATGTAAAGACCTCTCAACCCTTAAACTGTGTACCCTCAAGATTGAAAAGATTGTCAATCTTAGTAGATTACATTTTCTCTTTGAAAGCTTTTCTTGACCACCTTAGTTTAGATCTCATCTTTTGCTTACAAATATTTTTCATTCACCTTTTATTGCTAAGATATCATGTATTCTACTACCCACTCTGCTACTGTTGTGGATTTGTCTTGTTACTGTAATCTTCATCATTCCTCCCAAGTCTCCTTCCTCCAATCTCCCTTTAGAGGTTTCTTATGCCCCTATTATGGTTTTCACTCAGTTCATCATAAGGCTCAAAAAGTGAGAAAAGGTGATAATGAAAACACTGCCACGTTATGGGTTATGAAAGCAGGGTGCAGTGGCTCATGCCTGTAATCCTAGCGTTCTGGGAGGCTGAGGTGAGTGTATTGCTTGAGCTCATGAGTTTGAAACTAGCCTGAATAAGAGTGAGACCCCTGTCTCTACTAAAAATAGAAAAACTGAGGCAAGAGGATTGCTTGAGCCCAAGAGTTGGAGGTTGCTGTGGACTATGATGATGCCATGGCACTCTACTCAGGGTGAGTATCTTATCTTAAAAAAAAAAGAGAAAACATTGCCATGCCTCTTGAAAGACTGACCTTTCTTTCTCCCCAGGCTGTTGCTAGACATTAGAGAGAAGGAAGGAAATATTGCTGAGTTTGGCTGATGCTCTCCCTTCACGCTTTCCAGTGAAGAAAAAAGAATACAGTGGGAAAAATACATTTCATACTTAGCTCTTTTACTGCTACTTTCTTTTTCTCTGTCAGCATCTCATTCATAAAAACAAATTAGTTCTAGTCACTGTTTTTAATATGTTGAAGTGCCTTTCTAAAAAAACCACCAGTAGATTTTTTGGAGGAAGAGGGTGTTAGTGGGTTTTGACATCTCCTGTGAGTCAGTAGTAGGTACTGTGGAACTCATTTTTCCATAGAGGAGATAGATACAGATAAGATGTTTAAGCTTTTTCATTGTTGCTGTGGTTGAGTTTCTTTTTTAGTTGGCCAGGGCTTTTAATTTTAATATTTATATTTTTTTAGTATGGAAAATTTTAATTCCTAAATTCTTAAAATGTCTCAATAATTTCTAATTTTTATACTGATTATTAAGGAAAATTTCAAAAATATATATACAACTAAAGAAAAGATTATAATGAACCTCTGTGTACTGATCTATACCCAGTTTCTATAGTTGTATCATGGACAATCATATTTTATATCAATACACATCTATCTCTTTGCTCCCTGTGTCCTCCAGATTATTTAGAAGCAAATCCCAAATGCATTGTTTCATCAGTAACATTTCAGTAGTATAATACATTTCAGGGAAAGATCTGTTCTGAATTTCTAACAAGTGCTTAAAACAGATTACGTTTTAAATTATATTTGTAAGTTGAGAACAATCATTTTGTGTATCAGGGTCACATCTCACTCATTGACTGAAAAACGTTTTATTTATGCTGGACCTGAAACGGAATGAACTAAATGAGTTCTGTAGAATTCATTTTATATTTACATTTTGCAGATTCAGAAAACAATAAAGAAGACAGCACGTCGGGAACAGCTTATGAGAGAAGAAGCCGAACAGAAACGTTTAAAAACTGTGCTTGAACTGCAATATGTTTTGGACAAATTGGGAGATGATGAAGTACGAACTGACCTGAAACAAGGTTTGAATGGAGTGCCAATATTATCTGAAGAGGAATTGTCACTGTTGGATGAATTCTACAAGTTAGTAGATCCTGAACGGGACATGAGCTTGAGGTATAGTAGTCTTTGATAATGGAAACTTCTAAATACTGCTTTAAGTTGACAACTGAAATGTAATTAATCAGCTGTTTAATTATTGTAAGGTTGAATGAGCAATATGAACATGCCTCCATTCACCTGTGGGACTTGCTGGAAGGGAAGGAAAAATCTGTGTGCGGAACCACTTGTGAGTATCACTGATAGTTTCAATTGTGGAACAGAGACTCTTTAAGGATTAGTTTTTCCTATTTTAAAGTAATATTTATTGAAGAAAATTTAGACCAAATAACATTCCTTTACTTTTTGCTATATTTCCTTTTTATATCTTACTGTGTGAATGTGCTCGTTCATGTTGTGTGTAAATCAAAACAGCAACAAATGACCAAAAATCTGTAAAGTTGGTGGTAGTCCTAATTTAAACAGTTTTATGTATAACTTAGCTGTGCTTAAAGTGGACAGATTAACACTAGCTATTAGATAGGAATTGTTTTTCCCTTGTGGCTAAAGTTTTGTGAATAACATGTATTGCATCTTTATATCTTACACTCAGGGTCACTTATTTTTTTCTCAGACTTCTGTTAGTTTGAGTACATTAATTTTTTCTGTATTTTAAAAATGCTGATTCCTAGACCAATTTTCTTTTTTTCTTTTTTTTTTTTGAGACAGAGCCTCAAGCTGTCACATTGGATAGAGTGCTGTGGCATCACAGCTCACAGCAACCTCCAATTTCTGGGCTCAAGCGCGTCTCTTGCCTCTGCCTCCCAAGTAACTGGGACTACAGGCGCCCGCCACAACGCCTGGCCATTTTTTGGTTGCAGCCGTCATTGTTTGGCGGGCGCGGGTTGGATTCGAACCTGCCAGCTCAGGTGTACGTAGCTAGTGCCTTAGCCCATTGAGCCACAGGCACCGAGCCTAGACCAATTTTCTTATATGTGAGCTTTTTATCCACAGATATGCAACTATGTGTGTTTTTTTAAAAGGACATTTAAGTTTTACTCTCTGAGTAAATTAGGAATTTTAGTTTCTAACCCTGTGGTAAATCATAGAATAGGTTCTAGTCTTTGCTATTTTCAAGGTTGAATTTGGGAAGTAGATTTTTGAATATAATAAAGTAAAAGTATCTGTATATTTATACCTTGTTTTTAGCTATTGGTTGATAATAAATTGAATGGGATTGTAAGCTTTACTAGGCAAAAACTGAGGTTTAGTTGGCAAAACTTAGAGTATATTTGGTTTAAGGAAATGAATATGTCATATGTTATGTCAGTCGTTTTACATCTTTTCATGAAAGAAATCATTTTCATCAACAAAAAAATAGGCGAAATTTTTTCTTGGTTTGTTAACTTTTATTTATTTTTATTTTTTTATTTTTTGAGACAGAGCCTCAAGCTGTCACCCTGGAGAGAGTGCTGTGGCATCACAGCTCACAGCAACCTCCAATTCCTGGGCTCAAGGAGTCTCCTGCCTCCATCTCCCAAATAGCTGGGACTGCAGGTGCCCGCCACAACGCCCGGCCATTTTTTTGTTGCAGCCGTCGTTGTTTGGCGGGCCCGGGCTGGATTCCAACCCGCCAGCTCAGGTGTACGTGGCTGGCGCCTTAGCCCGCTGAGCCACAGGCGCCGAGCCTGTTAACTTTTATTGTAGTTTGCATTTCTTTACAAAAACTACTTTTAACTTCTTGCTTTTAAAAAATAGCTCGGTGTTGTGGGCACCTGTAGTCTCAGCTACTTGGGAGGCTGAGGCAAGAGAATCACTTAAGCCAAGAGTTTGAGGTTCTGTATAGCCCGAGGGCGACATAGTGAGACCCTGTCTCAAAAAGGAAAAAAAAAAACTTCTTGCTCTTAGTTCTGCTACCAGTGTGTATAAATTTGTTAACTTAAAAAAGCAGTTTTAGCTCAACCCTGATCAAATTTTAAATTTTCATGATCATTGTTGAGGAATAGCAAGGATATTAAACCTTTAAGCTGGCTCAGCGCCTGTGGCTCAACAGGCTAAGGCGCCAGCCACGTACACCTGAGCTGGAGGGTTCGAATCCAGCGCCAGCCACGTACACCTGAGCTGGAGGGTTCGAATCCAGCCCCAGCCCGCCAAACAACAATGACGGCTGCAACCAAAAAAAAAAAAAAAATGGCCGGGTGTTGTGGCGCCTGTAATCCCAGCTACTTGGGAGGCGGAGGCAAGAGACTCGCTTGAGCCCAGGAATTGGAGGTTGCTATGAGCTGTGATGCCACGGCACTCTCTCCAGGGTGACAGCTTGAGGCTCTGTCTCAAAAAAAAAAAAAAAACAAAAAACCTCTAAGCTAGTTTGGGGGTTATTTTCTACTTAATCTTGTTACCATATTTTAGGATTGTAACATCTTTATAGGTAATAAGAAGGCAGTAATGTACCAAATTAGTGTTTTTATGTACATTTAATTTTTATTCATAAGTTTTTGAAAACAGGTAGTTTTTGAGTCAGGAGTCTCTGAAGTAAAAGAAGGTAAATCTATGAAGTGTTCATTATTCAAAGAGTTGTTGGTAATAGTTACATTAGCCTTAATTTTAGAATACTTTGGAATAATAAGGTCTTTGGAAGTTTTATTTTCCTGTACAGTGACCTATCAGGGAATTTTTCTGCTGTACCTCTACCAGACCAGGAAATTGAAGCAATAATTCTTCATGTACTTCCCTGTCTGCCCTTCACTGTTTTTATATCCTAATACACCAGATTCTGACAATTTATTTGTTTCTAAAATGTTTTTTGAGCTGCTTTACTTTTTTTCTTCATGCCTTTCTCTTCTTGTCTAACGTAGTCACTTAACTGAATCCACCCATTTTTCCTCCCTTTAAAATCTTGTAATGCCTTCATTTTGGATATATTTTACATAAATGTTCCTTAACTTCAAGGCCAATTAGGATCTGACTCTTACCAGTTTTTTCAACCTCACCTTTTCCCTATGCTTTTTTTTTTTTTTTAATTTCCCAGCTCTTCAGCCAGAGTGGCAGTTCTTTCTCTTGTATTTGGCACCTTTCTTTGTACAGAACTTTGTAGTGCTGTTTTCTCTATCTTGGAACGCTTTTCTCTCCTATCTTGTAGATAGGTCTTATCTCTTAGAGCGCATATCTCAGGAAAGCCTCACGTGATCTCACCCTGACTAGGTCCACTCCACTGTACCTGTGTAGTAATTTTACTGTTTTTGTATTTTGATACTTCTTATGTTGTTAGACTGTAAGTTTAAGGAGGGTAGATAACTTTTTTTTACGTACTGTTTTGTATCTAGCACATTACCTAACATAGTAGGTGTTAATAGTAAATGCTTTTTGAATGAATAAATATGAAATGTCTGCTTTTTTCTTATTTACTTAAAATATATAAAATTTAATACAAGTAAGTTCTTATTCTCTATCTTTTTATATACTGTTCTTGGTGAAATTTTACCTTTTTATATGTATATGTGTTTTAGTAAGACTTGATAAGGGTTTTTTTTTAACTATTATATAGAATATTGAATCTTTTTCAACCAATGTGTCCCCAGATAATTCTAACATTATTGTTCATGTTCTTTTTTAGATAAAGCTCTAAAGGAAATTGTTGAGCGTGTTTTTCAGTCAAACTACTTTGATAGCACCCACAACCACCAGAATGGTTTGTGTGAGGAAGAAGAGGCAGCCTCAGCACCTACAGTTGAAGACCAGGTAGCTGAAGCTGGTGAGTACTTAAATGGATCTGTATTTCAATTTAGGGTCCAGGTTTTGCCTTATTTTACTATAGGCTTTAGCGCTATACTTACTTATTATTTATGTACACTCATTTTTTATTTTTTGGAGACAGAGTCTTGTCATCTTAGAGTGCCGTGACTTCTAGCTCATAGCAATCTCAAACTCTTGAGCTCAAGAGGTCCCCTTGCCACAGCTTCCCAAGTAGCTGGAGCTACTACAGACGCCTTCCAAAACACTGGGCTAGTATTTTTTATTTTTAGTAGATATGGGAGTTAGAGATGCTTTTGCTCAGGCTGGTCTTGAACTCCTGAGCTTAGGCGATCCACTGCCTTGGCTTCCCAGAGTGCTAGGATTATAGGTGGAACCACTGCCTGATGCACTTTTTTTTTTTGAGATGGAGTCTCACTTTTTCACCCTTGGTAGAGTGCTGTGGCGTCATAGCTCGTAGAAACTTCAAACTCTTGGGCTCAAGCAATTCTTTTGCCTCAACCTCCCGAGTAGCTAGGACTATAGGCACCTGCTATAATACCTGGCTATTTTTAGAGACAGGGTCTCACTCTTACTCAGGCTGGTCTTAAACCTGTGAGGGAAGGCAGTCCACCCACCTTGGCTTCCCAGAGTGCTAGGTTTATAGGGGTGAGCCATTGTCCTGGCCCCGACACTCATTTTTAAAGAAACTTTAAGCATGGCAAAATGTTAAGACAAAGCACATCAAAAGTAATTCCCAAAAATATTCAGTTATCAGGCATATGTCTTCCTGTTTTTGATTAATATTATATAAACTGATAGTTCTGTTGCTATGGTATGTTGGGTAGGACTATGAGTGAGGGCCAGCTCTTAGAAGGATTTTCAAATAGATTTTTGTCTGCCATGCCCAAATTTGTTGCTGTTTATTCTATTCTGACAGTGTATGGGGTGAATGGTATGAATTGGTTTCTTCTTTTAAATCATGGTGAGATTCTAACTCTATAGTCTTGAACTATCAATTCTTCAGTGGCGGCTTGGCACCCATAGCTCCGTGAGTTGAATGCCAGCCACATGCACCGTGGCTGGTGGGTTTGTGCCCTGCCAGGGCCTGCTAAACAACAATGACAACTGCAACAACAACAACAAAAAAATAGTTGGGTGTTGTGGTGGATGCCTGTAGTTCCAGCTATTTGGGAAGCTGAGGCAGGAAAATCACTTAAGCCCTGGAGTTTGAGGTTGCTGTGAGCTGTGACGCCATGGCTCTCTACCAAGGGTGACATAATGAGACTCAGTCTCAAAAAAAAAATTCCTCAGTGGCAAAGGGTATTTTCTAATGACTTAGGATCATACTAATTATCTAGCTAGACACTTACTTTAAATACTTTTATTATAGCTCTTAAGTAAAGATGTGTAAAATTCCAAGTATGATTGGAACCACAGTGTAAATTTTATAAGGGCTAAAAGTTATGGATTCTGGAATCAGACTGCCTGGATTCAACCTCAGGTTCCCATTTAGAAAGTAATAAATGAACATACAGTACCTGGCACATAGCAAGCACTTTATGAGTAGGTTTGAAACTAGAAGGTGGGATTTCACACTGGTGAAATTTATAGTTGAAGATCCCCACCCTTTACCACTTTACTAAATAAATTAAAACAGAGAATAACTGTTTAATCATTACTTAGAAGAACAGAGAGGAATTTTAATGTAGTAGCTTTTTATTTGCATTGTATCTGATCTAGAATAACTACTATTGAAACTAAAGTAATTTATTTTGGAATAAATAATATACTTTGCTGCCCTGGCTAGAGTACAGTGACATCACACAGCTCTCTGCAACTTCAAACTCCTGGTTTCAAGTGATCCTTCTGCTTCAGCCTCCTGCACTACCACACCTGGCTAACTTCTACATTTTTTGTAGAGACAGAATCTCACTTTTGCTCAGGTGATTTTTTTTTTCTTTTTTTTTTTTTTTCCCTTGACACAGAGTCTCAAGCTGTTGTCCTGGGTAGAGTACCCTGGCGTCACAGCTCACAGCAACCTCAAACTCTGCGGGTTAAGCAATTTTTTGTTTAAGCCTCCCAAGTAGCTGGGACTCCAGGTGCCCACCACAATGCCCGGCAGTTTTTTTTTTTTTTTTTTTGGCAGTTTCATTGTTGCTTTAGTTGGCCCAGGCCGGATTCGAACCCTTACGCCTTGGTATATGTGGCCGCCACCCTACCTACTGAGCTACGGGCACCGCCTGCTCAGGTGATCTTGACTCCTGGGCTCAAGGATCTTCCTGCCTCAGCCTCCAAAGTGCTAGGATTATAGACATGAGCCACTGTACCCAGCCTGTCTCGGTGTTTTATGCTAAAAATGATTTCTTGCACTTTTTTGTGTATTTTTAAAAAATAGATTTTATTTATTGCAGTTTTAGGTTCACAACAAAATTGAATTTGTTAACAATTGATGAACTTACACCAACATGTTGTTGCTATCACCCAAGGTTTATAGTTTATATTAGGGGTTACTCTTGGCTTTGGATATTCTGTGGGTTTGGACAAATATGTAATGACATGTATCCATTCTTAGGATATTATACAGAGTGTTTTCACTATTTAAAATTCCTCTGCTTGCTGCTTCTTTTTTTTTTTTAACCTCTTAGAACCGGAGCCAGCAGAAGAATACACTGAACAAAGTGAAGTTGAATCAACAGAGGTATAATTTTTATTTAATGCTACCTTTACTTTTCTGTCTTTCAAACAGATGTCTTAAACATTTACTTTGCTTTGCAGTATGTAAATAGACAATTTATGGCAGAAACACAATTCAGCAGTGGTGAAAAGGAGCAGGTAGATGAGTGGACAGTTGAAACAGTTGAGGTAAGAGTTCTCTGTATTGCAAGGTTTATGTCTTTGTCTTTAATAAGTAATTTTTATTTCTCCCAAGAAAAAGTTAGGTTTTTTAGTCTTCTACATTGTTAGTATGGTTACGGTAATAAACTCATTACACAGACTGTTAACATCTAAAGAATTTTTTTGTCCCTGTGGATGTTTAATAGAATCACTGCTTTGTTCCAATTAATAAAAAAATTATACAAAGTTATTTTTGGATTAACTTAATTAAAATACATGATTTTTCTCTTATATCACATTGCTTTGTAAAAATCTAGATTCTCACACCCATAGCATACATAGCCTTCAGACAAACCTACAGTGCAGGAAGTGTGTTAGGTTATCTTGGACTTCTCCTTCACCCTAATGCTGCTGGGTTACCATGCAAACCAGTGCAAGACTGTAGACTTTTACTTGTGTTTCTTGATGTTGTTTCTCAGCTGATACTACTATGCCTTTTTTCCAGGTTTTCATCTCTAGTTCAGTGACTACCTTCATATTTCTCCTTTCTGAGTGCCCCCAGACCATCCTATTCATTGTCACAAGTTAATTATCAGAAAAGTTAACTTTGACTAAGTTACAAGTGAACTTCTTCAATGGTTCCTTGCTACCTCTAAGATGTAGTCAAAAAGCCTAACCCATTGTCTTACCTGTCTTTTCATCCTCCTTTAGGTATCTTCCTTTATACTTCCAATTGTGGACAAATAACTTTAAGCTGAGTATAATATACTTTTCTCTTATTATCCTTTTATCAGGACATTCTCCAGAGGTGTTGGAATTGTGCCAGTACCTTCAAGAATTGAGCACTTACCTTAGGAAGATACTTAGTTGGGATGAAAATATTGTTCCATGAAACTCCCCTCAAATAGTGTGTATTCACTGAATTAAGGAATGTAGTTCAGGGATGTTGTAGGAGGTTTAGAAGATCAATTGAAATGGTGGTTTATAGTCATCATGGAGGATTGGTTCCAGGACACACCTCTACCCCCACTCCCACTTATACTAAAATCGACACATACTCAAGTATGTGGAACCTGCATATGTCCTTGGGTTTCATATCTTGTGAATACTGGTTGAAAAAAATCTGCATATAAGTGAAGCTGTGTAGTTCAAACATGTTTAGGGTCAGCTTTTTATACCAGGTGTACAAACCAGTTGAGACTTGACTAAGTAGATTGGGTGTATATTTTTAGGGGAGCCAGGTAATAGGTATGTGTTAGCATGGATGTAGATGTAGTAATGAACTGTTAGCTTATTTATTTTACTGGAAAGAGAGTATTAAAGTATTATTAGTACTATTAAATAATTATTAGTATTGTTAAATACTGGTATGTATTGGCATAGTAGAAAAGGTTGGGAAGTAACATAGAGTGCTTTATAGTTAAGTATGTTTTGCATTTTATTTGAGACTATATTTATCCTTGTGCCACTATGGTTTGCTCTTATTATCTGGTAGGTAGGCCTTCTTTTTTAAAGCTTATCCAGGCTAGGTGCCTGTGGCTCAACGGGCTAAGGCGCCAGCCATGTACACCTGAGCTGGCGGGTTCGAATCCAGCCCAGGCCCGCCAAACAACAATGACAGCTGCAACCCCCCCCAAAAAAAAATGGCTGGGCGTTGTGGCGGGCGCCTGTAGTCCCAGCTACTTGTGAGGCTGAGGCAAGAGACTCGCTTGAGCCCAGGAATTGGAGGTTGCTGTGAGCTGTGATGCCACGGCACTCTATCCAGGGTGACAGCTTGAGGCTCTGCCTCAAAAAAAAAAAAAAAAAACTTATCCACATAGGCTTACAGAAACTTTTGGAGCATCTAGCAGTCAGTAGTTGACAGATCTGTTGGTTTTCATGGTGATGACTTATGTAGCAATTTTCATTTCACTCAGTGTTTATAAAGGAAATAAGATTTTGGTTTGCCTAGGCTCAACAGGTATGACATACCCAGTTTTAAAAGTCAGACAGAATATACTCTTCTTTTTTTTTTTTTTCATTTCTGTAAGTTAGGGTCTTGCTCTGTTGCTAGGGCTAGAGTGCAGCAGTGTCATCCGAGTGCACTACACCCTCAAATTCCTGGGCTCGAGTATCTTTGTGCCTCCGCCTCCCAAGTAGCTGAGACTACAGGCACATGCCCACCACACCCAGCTAATTTTTCTGTTTTTTGTAAAAATGAGGTCTCACTCTTGCTCTGCTGGTCCCAAACTCCTGGCCTTAGGCAATCATTCTGCCTCAGCCTCCTAAAGTGGTGGGATTACAGCATGAGCCACTGAATCTGGCCTGGAATACAGATTTGACAGAATAAAAATTTGTCTGGATTTCCTGGCAAAGCAGGGTATTATTAAAGAAAAATAATCAGGGGAAATTATTAGAGCTGGGAAAAGACTAGGAGAATGAGCTTTGGTGTTTGTATAGTTTAGATCAGGTGATAGAGATTGGTTCTAGGGTTTTGGCTGAGAAAATAGTATGGAAGAAACTCAGACCTCGATGATAATACATAGCACTTCTTGTGTGCTGACTGTATGTTCCAGGGAGTGAGATATATTTTTTTATATAGATATATAGCTTCATTGACCATAGAAGGAGTAACAGTTTAGGCAGAATACATTATTTTAGGAAGTAAACACAGACAATCTTTCTTTGAAAGCAGCTTACAAGTAAATATGAAATGCTGTGCAGTGATCCTGTGGAAGTGATGACATTCCTTAGTGTTAAATTGGGCATAATTGTGGTCCGTTTGAGTAACTACATTAAAGCCTATTCTGTTTACAATATAGATGGCTTGATGATAATGAAAGGAACTCTTTCATATTCCCTCTCCAGGTGGTGAACTCACTCCAGCAGCAACCTCAAGCTGCATCCCCTTCAGTACCAGAGTCTCACTCTTTGACTCCAGTGGCACAGGCAGATCCCCTTGTGAGAAGACAGCGAGTACAAGATCTTATGGCACAAATGCAGGGGCCCTATAATTTCATACAGG
>CAUYRH010062892.1:0-24413 GCA_963574655.1 Perodicticus potto | reverse complement strand
CCCCCGGTTTGCGTTGGAAGAGGTGCTTTATTTTGGGTGCTCGGCTCCAAAGGACACTCCCATCCAACCTCCAACTTAGGTGTACCAGCCCTCTCGTCTCAGAACTCTCCGCTCTGCCCTCCCGCTCTCTTGCAATCTGGGAACTTGAATCGGCAGACAGAGGAGAGCTCGGTGCACGATCATTGCTGGTCACCGCTGGAGGCTGCCCGCCGCAGCTACGGCTGGAGGGGAGGGGGCTGCCGCCAGTCTGTTGCTACCGCTCTGACCTGTGGCTTTTTCTCCAGCTGGAGTGCTCGGGGCCCTCTACGCCACCTTCCACAGCTCAAAGTGTCTTTTCCACACCACAGGATCCTGGTCCCCCTGCACAGTCAGACCTCACCAGGATTCTGCCCCTGGGATAGCACAGACAGAACACCTATTCCCAATGATCTGGGGAAAAGACACTTACCATTTGGGGCATTCCCATATGTTTGTATCCACCTCGCGTCTGAGACGTGCGGGTCTCCGTGGGACCTAGCAGCGCACCTTTCTGGTTGTCAAACTCTGAGATCCACGTTTTGGTGCAATTTTTTTCCCAATGAGGTTTTGTGAATTGCGACCTGCTGTCCTCCCTGTGGGAGGGGCCAGCTGCCCCTCCGCCGTGCAGGGGGACACAGTTTACAGAAGTTTCCACAGTTATGAACTAAATTTCAAACACAACAATCCACCAAATCGCTGTGCGTCGCCAAGTGCCCATCCACTCCGACAATTCACACTGCGAAAGGTCCAGTCCTCCTTCCCTCTCACCTGCTGACTGGAGAGTGATGAACTACGGGACCGTCACTGGCGCCATCTTCAGAACCAATCCCAGTATTTGGAAGATATAAAGACTAGCTATTTAAAACTTCATTTTGGAAGTCGCTTCCTGTGGACAAGGTTTCTACCTTTTATTAAAATAAATGATGCTAATAATTGGCATTAGAAGATATAATTTATAACTTGGTCCTGTACAAAACAATTCGAGCAAGTTTAAACCAAAAGGCAGTGTTTACAATAAACAGTCCAATGCTGCTACAGGTGCCCATAATTCAGATTGCAAAAGTAAATTACATGAATTGGGTCACTCTTATCATCCTCAAGTAAAACAGTCAGAAAACCAGAGCACTCCCAGTGCCAATGTTGCTTAAAAATGTAATTTACTAAAAGCCTGGCAGCTGAAACTGTCACTTACCAATCAGAGCTTCCCGGTTCCTCAAAGCTTTTCTAGTACCAATGACATTTTTCAAAGAGCAATACTCATATGTAACATTTCCCCTTTCTGTAAAACCTCTAAGCTCCTCTTCATTTTTTAGAGAGCAAACTTTTATTTGTACTGAGCATCATCCCTCCCGAATCTGCAGTTTATTTTTTATAGAAAATAAAGCTCTCCCTTTTTCTTCCACAGACGTTGTTGTCTTTTATTAAAAACTCAGTACTGGGAACTCTGTCTTTTCCTCCCTTCTTCCTTGAACTGAAATATCAGCATCTCCTGGGTTTCACGATGTTAGCTTTCGACCAGAATGACACCATTGGTTCTCCTGAGTCTCAAGATTTTGGACTCAAACTAGCACGTGTATCATTGGCTCTCCTGGTTCTCAGGCCTTTGGATTCAGACTGATACCACATCAGATATTGGGACTTCTCAGCTTTTAGAATCCTGTGAGCCAACTCCTTCTAATAAATGTGAGAAATCAATAGAAAGGTTTATCTTGAGTCAGCTCACATGAGATATATAAACGCGTGTGTGCATAAGTCTGTGTCTACACATACATAAGAGAAAATTATTCGAAGGAATTAGTTCACATGATGTATGCATTGATTCTGTTTCTCAGAACATCACTGACTTACCCAACTCACTTATACTGGCACAACACTCTCAAAGGTCACAGTTTGTTCCTTATCTACGGAATTTCCTTTGGTCAACTAAAACCACCTACTCAAGGAAGTTCTGTCCAACTTCCCCAATGCCCATCTTTAACCATAAGCCAATATTTATCTGACATGGTAATACTAATATAGAGACTTGTTGCCTCAAGCGGTGGCATCTGATGTATAATTCATGCTTGACACACATCATGCCAATGAGAAGAGATTGAAGCTAGTTTCCCTCAGAGACTACATGCTTTCTTTGCTTTTTTTCCTGCTCCCCAAAAACTTCCCTCATGCTTTTTTATTGTGAGAGAATTTTCTCAAAAACAATTGAAAAGGAATCTCTTCTTCTGTCTGCCTCTAAGGACCTGGGAAAACTGACCTAAGAAGCTGGAAGCAATTCTGGAGTTGTGTAGGTTATGGGCAGGTCGCCAAGAGGACATCATGAGCACCGCTAGATGGTGCACTGATAGGCTGTGGCAGTGCCATTGCTTATACTGCTACCTACAATCAGCTGGGACCACTCACAGGTGGAGTAAAATCCACCAGCCAGTGCAAGGTCCGAACTATTGAGAGCTATGGAGAAAATTCAGATTTTGAGGTCTGTGGAATTGGAGTACCTGTTTCACTGAAGAGAGAAAATTACAGGCTTGGATCTATTAATCAACATTATAAAGCAAAATGTGAAAAAGCAGATTTTTTTTTAATTAAGTCATATATACATAGATCATGAATACATTTATGCCTTTGTGGGATTCAATATGTTGATTATTTGTACAAATTGGAGTGCTTACATCCTACTAATTAACATAGCCTTCACCTCATTTATTTAATCACAGTGTTAAGACATTTGTGTTCAATACTTCATAGATTTGACTTGTACCCCTGCAATAGGCTTCATAGGTGTGGTCCCACCATTAACCATCTCTCTATAGAACCACCTCCCTCCCTTCCCATTCCTCTCTCCTTCCCTCCTTCATCCTGGACTATAGTTATGATTAATCTCTCTTATGAAAGTGTGAGTGATTATAAATTGGTTTTATAGTAGTACTGAGTACTTTGGAGTTTTTTTCCATTCCTGAGATACCTTACTAAGAGGAATATTTTCCAGTTCCATCCATGTAAACATAAAAGAGGTAAAGTCTCCATCTTACTCAGAAATAAAAACAACCAGGAGGTATCACACTACCAGACTTCAGATTATACTATAAATCTCTAGTGATCAAAACAGCATGGTACTGGTACAAAAAATGGAGAGGTAGATGTATGGAACAGAAATGAAAACCAAAAGATGAACCCAGACACTTATTGTCATTTGATCTTTGATAAGCCTATCAAAAATATAAATTGGGGGAATAATTCCCTATTTAACAAATGGTGCTGGGTGAATTGGCAGAAGACTGAAACTGGACCCACACATTTCTGCTCTAACACAAATTGACTCTCACTGGTTACAGGACTTAACTTAAGACATGAAACTATAAAAATTCTTGGAGAGAGTGCAGGGGAAACAATTGAAAAAATTGGCCTGGGAGAATACTTTGTAAGGAGGACCCCCTGGGCAATTGAAGCAACATCAAAAATACATTTCTAGGATCAGATCAAACCAAAAAGCTTCTGCACAGCCAAGAACAAAGTAAATAAAGCAAGTAGACAGACTTCAGAATGGGAGAGAATTTTTGCAGGTTATATTTCCAACAAAGGTCTAAAAACCAGAATCCACAGAGAACTCAAACTTATTAATAAGAAAATAACAAGTGATCCCTTTTCATTGTGGGCAAGAGACATGAACAGAAGCTTCTCTGAAGAAGACAGGTGCATGGAATACAGACATATGAAAAACTGTTCATCATCTTTAATCATCAGAGAAATGCAAACCAAAACCACTTTTGAGATATAATCTAACTTCAGTAAGAGTATCCCACATCACAAATTCCCCAAACTATAGATGTTGGCATGGACGTGGAAAAAAGGGAACACTTCTGCACTGCTGGTGCTAATGAAAGCTAGTACGTTCCTTTTGGAAAGAAGTTTGGAGAACACTCAGGAATCTAAATGTAGACCTGGGGCAGCGCCTGTGGCTCAAAGGAGAAGGGCACTGACCCCATATGCCGGAGGTGGCATGTTCAAACCCAGCCCCAGCCAAAAACTGCAAAAAAAAGAAAAGAATAAAAACATAAAAAAAATAAATAAATGTAGATCTGTCGTTTGATCCAGCAATTCCTCTTCTACGTGTATATCCAAAAGACCAAAAATCAATTGCAACAAAAATATATGCTCCAGATTGTTCATTGCAGCTCAATTCATAATTGCCAAGTCTTGGAAGAAGCCCAAGTGCCCATCGACCCATAAATGGATCAATAAATTGTGGTATATGTACACCATGGAAATCAGAAGTTCTTAATGACAGTGTTTAAAGAGAGATTCTTATTGTCTGCATCCTGTAGTTATAAACAGCTAGAGATCAGGCAAGGCACTTAATTTTACAAGTGGAAAAAGTTCAAAGCAGGCCAAATTCTAAGCTTTAGCAATTCTCTTATGCTAATTTTAGAGGTTTCACAGAGAAGAAGTGGGACTGATAGACTTTGAATGAGGATAAATCTCTGTTGAGATTATTCTACAGGCTCATTTTAGAATTTTGAATTCCCAAGTTCTCCTGAATCCTCTCAGCCTGCATTCTTAATTTTTTACATTTCCAATTTCTATTAATTTCCATTGTAATGCAAGATGTTGTACTTGCTTACATAATATTTATTTGATTTAGCAGCTAGAATTCTCCTTTTTACTTCTTTGTTTTCTTGAAAAACTTAGTCATGTTTATTTCAAGCAAATATATCTAATATTTAAAAATGTCTAAATATTTGTTAACTTCAATGGCTAATTTTTCTGAGGGTCTGTTTCTGTTGTTGATTTACGTTGTTTTGCATTCTGATCCTTTCGTGACTGTTAATTTGTGATTAAATGCTTGACATTATGTATGAAAAACTGTTGGGATAATTTTGATCAAGAGATCAAGGAGATTGGTTTACAAAGCCAGAAGATAGCCTTTATGAAAACATATTAGAGAGGTTTTTGGAAAGATATCCCTTATAATAATGAATAAAGAAGTCTGGCTGTTGGGTTCTAAAGGAAATCACTAGACACATAAACTAGTCATTGAGGGGAATGGGAAGAACTATTGAAAGTACATGATTGCAAAAAATAAAATAGAAATCTTGTGGTTTGTGATAGCGGTGAGGAGCTGGTAACTGCAGTTTTGTGAAGATTTTGTAGTGTAATCCCCTACCACAAACAGTCAGGCCTGTGTAGAAAGTGACATGACAAATTTCAACTCAACAATAAAAGCAGGTTCTAAGCATAGGGCTTGTTGTTCGTCACAGTGGGAGAATGGGGCTGAAGATGGTTCTGCCCAGCCTCACTCATTATAATAACGGCCACTCTGTTGAGATTGCTCTGAAAGCCAGTTTTAAGGGATCCTATTTTTATGGTGAAGGAATTTGATGTCCATTTCCCAAGGAAATCCTTGTTAATTTTGTTTTGCTGTGCACTTTTACTAACTGGTATCATTTGACAACCCTGAACCAGACAATAAAAAAGGAAAAAAAGAAGCAACACCCAGCATTTCAAGATGCATAGTATTGATGTGATCATTCCTGGTTCTATTATACATACATAATAATTGTTCTATATGTATATGTGTGTATGCATATACATGTGTGATTTGTGTGTATATATAATATTAAGCATTTTACAACTCACAAGACAGATCTCTCTGCAAAGAATTATCAGCACAAATTTGGAGGCTGAGAAATCTTGCAGTATGTGTAGATAAACCACCTCTCATTAGAAATCAGAAGATGCTCTTCTTTTCTTGTTATAATTTTAATGGCTATGTCAGACAACAAATGCTAATTGAGCGCCTACAGAGTAACATACGTGGTTCTTTATAAAGACCCAGTACCAGTGCCACCCCAGTTCAAATAGTAATTCTACTTAAATTAAGACACCTTAATGCCATCTTCCAGAATATTTTGATAATAATTAAACATATCTATGATGCATTTTATTTTGATAGTCTCTCTCAGAAGAGTGAAATGAAAAACTTGTAAAACTATTTGCAAAGGTCCTGATAGGATAATCAACTTATCCCAGTTTCCCAAGAACATTCCCAGTTTTAGCACTGAAAACTCCACATGCAGGAAAACTCTGTCCTACGCAAACTGGGACAGTTGATCAACCTACTGGAGATAGAGGTAACAAAGACTGATAAAGCTCCTACATTTAAGGCTTTGCCTGTAAATTTTCCAAATGGACAACAAAATATAAATAAATCTATAAAACACTTGGTTGCAAGTACAGATAAGCGATTTGTGTAGTGAAATCCAGGATGACTCAAGATTATGGTTGTAGCACTGGGGAGTATGATTTTGTCTGAGATTACAGGGAAAAAACAGATAATTACATTTTGATTAAATGTCAAAACCAATGCCTCAGAACAGCTTCAATTATGAAAGAAGTTGGTTAGAAAGTACAAAAGTCCTTCATTCTGTGTTCAGCAGTGTGACCATGAATAAGTCACATAACTTTCTGAGTCAGAATTTCTTCATCTGTAATCTAAGAATGAGGGGTAATTTACTCTACATATTTAATCTTTGAAGTTCTTTCTCATTCTAAAATTCTAACATACGACCTTCTCAATCAAGATTTAAATCTTTTCTA
Organism: Perodicticus potto; assembly: GCA_963574655.1. Classification (NCBI taxonomy): domain Eukaryota; kingdom Metazoa; phylum Chordata; class Mammalia; order Primates; family Lorisidae; genus Perodicticus; species Perodicticus potto. The sequence goes on along the minus strand of CAUYRH010062892.1, from coordinate 17,807 downwards.
CTTTGACTTCTGATGTAATAAACATGTCACCTATTTCTGTCCAGTTGTTATTCAAGCAGTTAAGATGTAGAAAATAACTGGGCTTTTGCTTTTTGAACAATGTGATTTTGTTGTTCACCAGAATTTATATGATAAATAGAAATTTATTGCTGTGTCACATTTTACTTGCTGGAAATGGATATCAGCTAATAATGCTCACAGCATGATACATTTGCACAAAAGAGGCTGCCTTCTGCATGGAGCTGGTGACGGATAGGGAGCAAGTTCATTTCTTCTTTTGACTTCTTAAAATGACTTTGCACTTGCCAGGCAATCATTTAAAAAGCAAAGTAAAGTTTATAGTTGTATATCCCTTGTGACATACATAGAGGGGACAAATAGTGTCTCAGTGTTGGGATATTTAAAGCCATTTTATATTACAGTGATCATAGGCAATTCTCTCCCCAATGACTGCTCTTTCCAGGGTTCTTTTCACTATCCAGACTTATTAAGCCCACGAGCTTTAGAAACCAATAATCTAGGTTGGAAACCAGCTCAGTTACTTACTCATTATGACACCGTAGACAGGCTAATTACTCTCTTTTATAAAACAGAGATAATATTTCCCATGTAACATCGTTTGAAGCTTAAGTGTGATAATACAGACCAAGTGCTGAGGGCAGTACTTGAAACATGCCAACTGTCCGATAAATGTTTGCTGGAACCAAGATTATTTTAAAATCTCAAACCAGTCCTGTGGGACAAGTTAATAACGAAGTAGCTTCCCATTTGTCACTAGAGAGCAATCTTTTAATATACCTAGGCCAGTTTTATCAATTAAGACAGATATTTATAATGTGATATATTTCATGGGATAAGTTTAGACCTTGGGTTTCATTTTTTGAGATAATGGCTGACTCTTCCATGTGTGCATAGATGCACATATGAGATAATTATTTTTAGTTGGTAATAAGCACACATTGAGCAATTGAATGGATGCTAGAACCATTAAAAATGGAAACATTTATATAACATTCATGATATTTTCTCATTTACTAAGTGGAAACATTTTTAATCTGTATTTAGTAGTTTTCTCCTGACCCTTCAAATACGCACCACAAGTGTGATTGATAAAAATATCTCCGATTGTATGTGAAGCTTGCACACTGTACCCCATGACTGAACTATTGTACACAGCTATGACTCAATAAAATTAATAAAAAAAAAAAATGGAAACATTACATGTGGATTTAACGAAAATAGTTGACCTAAAATTAGAAATAGGATTGAATAATCTCTAAGAAAAAATACTAGTGATATCATAGAATATAAGTAAAAAAATCAATTTTTTGTTGATTATTTTGTTTTAATTATAGCAATACAAAAATTGTTCTTAAAAAAATCATTTGTACACAGAAGATAGCAGTTTATTTTGAAAAGGAGATTGTTTTCAAAACCCAAACTCAAAATCAATACCTTGAAGTTTTTGAGTTTTGCCTCATCTAAGGTTGAAAATTATTGCTTTATAGATTAAAAATCATGATTAGATAAGCACAAATCAAATAACCCATAACATTTATTTTACTGTACAGAGTAGAATGCACACAACCTGGGTTATGTTTTATTTTGCTTACAGATTAGGTAGAGAACAATGTGATATTGTAAAAGTTTAATAATTAATGTATCTTTATTGGGAGGTTTAGTTCTCTATTACCAAATGGCATCATCTTGAGAAGGGGTAGAGAACCTCTTCATGATGGAGGCTGCATTAATATAGGTGTAATCATATACGGCCACATTCAAGAAACTTCAATTAAATATACTTAAAAAATACATTATTTTGTAAAAATCTAACTAGTATATACCTAATGATTTAAAAAAAAATGAAAATGACAATAGGCACTTTGTAAGGTTTGTAACATACTGACCAATATACGGAGGTGGTCAACACATGAACTAGGCCTTCTGTACTGATTCATACATGAGGTGACTGTCCGGTCTGTGAAAAGTTAGGTCAACTTAAGAAGCTGGTCAGTGTAGGGAGGTGGTCAGCTATGTATTTGTTAATTTGAAGTTAACTAACCGTTTAATGATTCTGTTGTGCCTGCTTTTGGGGAAAGCATTTGAATATTTAGCTGTTGCACTGTAGTCTGCAGTTTCAGTTGAACTTCTCGATATCAGTCATCAGTCTTGATTTGGGTTAGGTAGGAAGAAGGCACATGTGCAGCATTAGTGATTGAAAAGCAAAAAAGCAGTTTCAGGCATTTTGTGAAAAGCCTGAGTATTCTAGTGCATTTATCCATGCTTTAATTGGATCTTTCTTAGGAGGAAACAATGACTTTGAAATGTGATCCGCTGAAAACTCAATTTCATCTGCAGTTCTTCATGTGCCTTCGTGGTATAACTAGGAGAGGCTGAAATGCTAATTTGAGAGTGATGTCATGATTCTCAAAGTTAGTGAATCTTTCATTGTATTCCCCAAGCAGTGGTTCTATAATGATTACATATTATTCAAATGATTTGCATATATCATCCTGCTCATTAATGACCTTTGATAACTGGGGTAAGTGTTGATCCAAAATTTCCTTTCGAAGAAGAATTATTTTGAAAAAAAAATAGATTTCTTTTAAATGCTTGGATTTTTTGCCACTTATCATATCTGGACTTAGTTTTATCTTGCAATGAAATTTTCAGGTCATTTTGATTCGACATAATATCACACAGAATGCTGCATTTCTATAGAAATCATCTTTAATAATTCACATTGCTGATTCTGTTTTTCATAACATTTCACCATCTGTTCTTGCAGAGATAAAATTTTGGGTAACACCTGTCCCTATGATAGCCACAACACTTTGGAAGGATAAGGCCAATAGAATGATATGGCAAATCCATACTTAATGCCTCATCGTTCAACTTTAGCATGTTGCAAAACTGATCATGCCATGTTGCATGTGCATGAAGATATTTACGAATACTTACAACTTATTACGAAGTGTTACTTAAAATAGCTTTAACACAGCTGTTTTGGTGATGCAGGAAATGTTAAAAATAAATGAGCATATGGATTTGTTAATACTTTTTTTCCTCTTTATTTCAAATTAATAATATGAGGGCATAAATATTTAGATTACATGTTTCTCACTACCAGGATAAAGCTCTGGTTATAAAAGAGCCCCTCACCCAGGGCTTATGTCATGCACTCTCACAATGTGCACAGCAGGTGAGATCCCACAACATACCCACCCTCCTCTGTCAGTTGTCCCTCCCTCATACCCCTCCCTCCTTCACCTGCCCCTGTACTAAACTATATTTGTGCTTCATTGTTCATATGAGCATGCAATTTTTTATATGTTGGTTTCATATTAGTATTGAGTACACTGGATATTTTTCTATTCTTGTGATACTTTACTAAGAAGAATGAGTTTCAGCTCCATCCTGGTAAATGTAAAAGATGTAATGCCTCCATCTTTTTGATGGCTAAATAGTATTCCATGGTATACACATACCACAATTTGTTGATCCATTCATGGGTTGATGGGCATTTGGGTTGCTTGCCTGATTTGGCAATTATTCATTGAGTCATAAATATTCTGGTGCAAGTGTCTTTGTGGTAAAATGACTTTTGTTCTTCTGGGTAGATACCTAGTAATGGGATTGAAGGAGCAAATGGAAGGTTAACTTTTAGTTCTTTGAGGATTCTCCATAATTTTTTTCTAGAAAGGCCGTATTAGTTTGTAATTACACCAGCAGTGTAGAAGTGTTCTCTCCTGTCCACATCCATGCCAACTTCTGTAGTTTTGGGACTCTGTGATGTGAGCTAATCTTGCTGGGGTTAGGTGATATCTTAGAGTGTTTTGATTTGCATTTCTCTGATGATTAAAGATGATGAGCATTTTGTCATGTACTTTTTGACCACTTGTCTGTCATCTTCTATCATCTGCAGAGAAGATTCTGTTCAAGTCTCTTGCCCACTTATAGAGGAAATTGTTTGCTCTTTTCTTACTGTATAATTTGAGTTCTCTATAGATGCTAGTTATCAGGCCTTTGTCAGATTCATAACATGCAAAAATCTTCTCCCATTCCAAAGGCTGTCTGCTTTGTTTGTGGTATCCTTATCTGTGCAAAAGCTTTTCAACGAGATCAAATCTCAGTCATTTATTTTTGGTGTTGCTGCAATAGCCAGGGGTATCTTCCTCGTAAAGCTTTTCCCAGGACAATATTGCACATTTTCCCACAGTGTCTTCTAGAATGTTTATTGTTTCATGTCTTAAGTGTAAGTCTTTATCCAAAGAGAATCAATTCTTGTCAATGGTGAAAGGTGTTGGTCCACTTTCATTCTTCTACATCTGGATAACCAGTTCTCCCAGCACTATTTGTTAAAGAAAGATTCTTTTCCCCATTTCATGTTTTTGTTAGGCTTGCTAAAGATTAAATGACAATATGTAGCTTGGTTCATCTCTAGATTCTCTAGTCTGTTCCGTTGATCTACATCTCTATTTTTTGTGCCAATAACATGCTGTTTTGATCACCATAGACTTGTAGTCTAGCCTGATATCTGGCGACATGATGCCTATTTGTTTTTATTTCTAAGAGCTATATTTGCTATTCAAGGTTTTTTCTGGTTCCGTATGAATTGAAGTACTATTTTTTTCAAGTTCTTTAAAGACACTGGTGCTTTGATAGGGATTTCAGTAAATCTAGAGATTGCTTTGGGCAGTATGGACATTTTAACGATGTTGATTCTTACCAGCCACAAGGATGGTATGTTCTTCCATTTGTTGACATCTTCTGCTATCCCTTCTCAAGGTTCCATAGTTCTGTTTATAGAAGTTGTTCATGCTTTTAGTTAGATATAATCTCAGGTATTTCATTTTCTTTGGCACTACTGTAAAAGGAATAGAGTCTTTGATTTTATTCTCAATTTGACTATTGTTGGAATATACATAGGTCATTGACTTGTGTGTATTGATTTTGTATTCCAAGATACTGCTATATTCTTTGATCACTTCTAAGAGCTTTGTAGTTGAGTTCCTGGGATTTTCCAGGTATAAGATCATGTCGTCTGCAAAGAGTGAGAGTTTGACCTCCTCTGTCTCCATGTGAATACCTTTGATCTGTTTCTCTTGCCTGACTGAGATGGCTAGGACTTCCAGCACTCTGTTGAATAGCAGTGATGACAGTGGGCATCCTTTTCTAGTTCCAAATTTGAGAGGAAATGCTTTAAGTTTTACTCCATTCAATATGATATTGGCTGTGGGTTTGCTGTGTATGGCCTGTATAAGTTTAAAAAATAAACTAAGCTTATTTTCTTGAGTGTTTTTATCATGAAACAATGCTAGATATTATCAAAAGCCTTTTCTGCATCAATTGGAAGAATCATCTGATCTCTGTTTTTGTTTCTATGTATGTGGTGAATTATATTTATGGATTTATGTATATTGAAAAAACATTGCATCTCTGGGATAAAACCCACTTGATCATGGTGTATAACTTTTTCAATATGTCATTGTATTCTCCTTGCTAGTATCTTGTGGAATACTTTTGCATCAATATTCATTATTGATATTGAGCTATAGTTTTCTTTTTTTGTTGTTTCCTTTCCTGATTTGGGAATCAGGGTGATATTTGCTTCAAAGACTATGTTGTGAAGGATCCTTCCTTCTCTATATTTTACAATAGATTATGCATTATAGGAACTAGTTCCTCTTTGAAGTTTTGATAGAATTCTGATGTGAAACTATCTGGTCCGGGACTTTTCTTTTTTGGAAAATTTTGTATAATTGATGCTATTTCAGTGCTTATTATTGGCTTATTCAAGATTTCTAATTCTTTCTGGCTGAGTTTTGGAAGGTAGCATGCTTCCAAGTATTGGTCTATTTCCTCTACCTTTTCTATTTCTGAGAAAAGAGATGATGATGATGATGATGATGATGATTAGGGATTCATTGAGGGTACAAAGAACCAGGTTAAACTAATTGCATTTGTCTGTCAAGGTCCCTCTTATAAATGTATTCCTCCCCTAAGAGGTGTGCCAAATCCTGTGATCTTCCCACCCTTCTCCTTCCCTCCCTGTCTCTGGTCACCCATTCCCTCACCCCCCTACTGTGTACTAGGTCATCAATTGTCCGTATATCAAAATTTATTATATCGTATTCTTGCTTCTCTATTCCTGTGATACCTTACTAAGAAGAATGTGTTCCACCTTCATCTAAGTTAGTACAAATGATGTATAGTCGCCCTCTTCTTTAGTGACTGAATAGTATTCCATGGTATACATATACCATACCTTGTTAATCCATTCCTGGATTGATGGGCATTTAGGTTGTTTCCACATTTTGGAGATTGTAAATTGACCTGCGATAAACAGTCTAGTGCAAATATCCTTATGATAAAAGGATTTTGTTTTTGTAGTGTTGTTGAGAATATTTTTATTTTGGGGGCATCTGTTGTTATTTCCCCTTTATCATTTCTGGTTAATGTTACTAGAGATCTTACTTTTTGTTTCTGGTTAGTCTTGCTAACGGTTTATCAATTTTATTAATCTTTTCAAACAACCAACTTTTTGTTTCACTGATCTTATGAATAATTCATTTGTTTTCACTTTCATTTAATTCTACTCTAATTTTGGTTATTTCTTTTCTTCTGCTGTGTTTGGGATTGAATTTTTCTTCCTTTTTCAGTTGTTTGAAATGGCCCATTAGGTTGCTGACTTCATTTTTTTCTGTTTTTTTGATGAAGACATCTAATGCTATAAATTTCCCTGTAAGGACTGCCTTTGTAGTATCCCACAAGTTTCATATTTTATGGCTTCATTATCAATTTGATCAAGAAATCTAATGATTTCCTTCTTTATCTCATCTCTGAACCAGCTGTCATTCAGTACAAGGTTATTTCATTTCCACAACTTTGAGTATGAAGGTTTCCATTGCTGTTGAGTTCAACTTTTATTCCATGATGATCTGAGAAGAAATAGGAAATAATTTCTATTCTTTTGAAGTTTTTAAGGTTGGCCTGTATCCTAAGATATGATCAATTTTGGAAGATGATCTGGGGGCTGATGAGAAGAATGTGTATTCAGTTTTGTTAGGATAAAATGTTCTATAAATGTTTGTTAAGTCCATTTGTCCTAGGGTCAAGTTGAAGTTCATTATTTCTGCTTGGAGGATCTGTCCAGTATAGCCAGAGGAGGTGTTAAAATCTCCAACTATCATAGTACAAGTAGATATATTGTTCAGATAAGTTAGTGTATGTGTTTTAAATTGGGAAGCATTCGGGTAGGGTATCTAAAGGTTAATGACCAAAATATCTTCATGTTGTGTGCTTCTCTTGAAGAGTGTGTAGTGTACATCCTTGTGTTTCATTATGATTTGTTGATACTTTTTTTATCTGTGCAATAAACCCTTCACATTATCCTGTCATGGAAGGTGCACTAAATGTAAAAATTCAATCCAACTTCACGTTTATCTCAAAAGTTGTTGAAGGTATCTATTCTCTGTGTTCTGTCTGTAAGAGTGCCCAGAGTAAGTAACTCTTCAGAGCACAGAAAGTCTTTCGTTATAACCCAAATGGAGAATAGAATCTTTGGGGAGTCTGTAGTATCCGATGATTTATCCAAAGCAACTGAATAATATATATTTTCCTTTTGAAGTATTTGATGAAGTTGTTCTGTTAAGTAGAGAGCTTGTGCTGTATGTTATTTGCATTTGCATCATATTTTTATTCCAAGAATGAGGATTTTTCTGATCACATACATTCCTTGGTTCCAGAAAGTATATAGAATTTCTTTTAAGATGAATCACCATGTATCTTAGTGTAATAACTGGACCACAAAAGAAAGTTTACATGGAAAAATGCAAAACAAATAAAACTTATGATACATAAAGCTTTTATATTATTTAATTTTTTTCAATATGTTAATACTAATAGAAGAATCTCCCTTTTTCTTTTTTTATGATCCTTAGAAATTTCAAACGTTTTTCTCTCCACCTGCTGAAAGCACATATTTGTTAGTATTCCCATAATTTACAAAAATGATGTATCACCCCTTGGAAAGTTGTTGGTAAAGGGAATTTGTACCACGTGTAAAGAAAATATTGATATAGTGGTGTTTCAAGGAAAGGAAAATTTTATTCCTTTTATGCTTGTAACTCCATCAAGTTAAAGGATTTCTATGCTTTCTCTATTAAACCTTCTTAGACAATGCTCATCTTTGTCTACATATGAATTTTTTTTTGTGATTATTCTTGGGATTTCTTGATATCCTTTACATATGCATGTGGAAGAAAGGACAATTAGATTTTTTTAAATTTGTGATTGAGTTTTACCAGGGGTGCTTAAATGCATAGGATACATTTAAGAAATTAAAGGAATGAGGCAGCACCTAAAAAAGTGAAAAAATAATGTACAAATTTAAATAACCCATGTAATTCATTCCTCTATATTCATCTAACTATAATAGCAGAGGCAAAGAAATGAAGATAGGACAGATATCAAGGACAGGTATTTGATGTCCTTGAAAATATCTAGCTTGACACATACTTTGCTAACTGCTAATCTGCATCAAGATCACTATATTTAACATGTAATATTCAATATGTACATATATTCTTTTTAAATGTATCACATACTTACATATTTTATAGTTTATGTTTAATCATACACTATGTAAATCTTTAAATCTTACTCTTCATATGTAATATATTTTAACATAATACTTATTATTAATAGCTAAACAATATTATAAAGTACATCTCTAGTCTTCAAATTTTAGTAAAGATATACCTGAAGCTCATAGAAAATAAAACATTTTCCTCAAACCCATACACTATTAATTCACCAGTAGTTTTATAACTTTTGAATTCAAAATTCCTTTCAATAAACAGAAAAATCTTATCTTCATCATAAAATTGTGATATATTCCTTCCAACACAATATCCCAATTCACTTCCCTTTTGAGATGACAGTCTCTTCCTACATTCTAGAAGGTTTAGTACATCATTACTTACTTCCTATTTTTGAAGAATGAAATCAACATTATGTCATTTATAATATGAAATACATTATAAAGTTTGTTAAGAGCATATGTCCACCTTACAAAAAATGCCAATGATATCCCTTAGAGATGGAGAATGCAGACTCTTGCATTCTTTCTTCATGAGCATCACAATTATATATTATTTTGCTATCTCTTTCACTGAAAAATGATCTTTGTATATGACATTCATTAAAGAGTTTTGCAGTATCTTGTATATGTAGAGTTATTTTGCATTTACCTTGTTTTAGAGAAGAGTAGTTCATAACAGGCTTTTGCAACTTGTTATAAGGGTTTGTAAGTGGCAGCATTTGAATAAAAACCTGGAATGCTTTTTGAAGAGTAGTGGGCAATTATTTTGTATAATATTTTCAATTTTAATTTGCATGGTTTTACAGTATGGTCTTCTGCTTAATAATTAAGTTTTTGTAAATGAAAGGTAGCATTGCCACAGTAGCCCAATAAAACTATAATGGAGCTGTACTATAGGAGTATACTTAAAAAGAAAATCTTTTATCTGTTTTTTTACAACAACTTTTTCTAGGTTTAGAATGTGTTTGGATACATAAATGCCATTGTGTCACAACTGTGCACGGTATTCATTACAGTAGTACTGGAGGCATATAAGTGAGCTGTGCAGACTGTAAGCTTAGGGGCTATAAGCCACACCGCATGGCCTAGGTGTGTACATGACGTCTAGATTTGTGTCCGTGTACTGCCGTCCTGTCTGCATGATGAAATCGCCTAACAATGCATTTCTCAGAATGCATCCTGGTCGGCAGGAAGCACGTGCCCATATACGTTTTCTAGCCTTTTAAATGTAAGCTATGTATATCTTTATATTTCTAGTTTCTTTCTTGTTTATAGTATATGTTTGAGACTTTCTTTGAAAGATAGAAGAATGTATCTTTTATTTGGTATATTTAGACCACTCATATTTTAATCTGATTTTTGTTAACTATTATAGGAAGCTTTTTAAGATTTATTTATTTGTTTATTATTTATTTTTTTTACTGTGAGTCACACATCTTGTATAAGAGTAGAGATTGAGATAAATGCATATTTTTCATGGCTGAAAATAATTACTCCTATTTATTTTGCTAGGCTTCCAGGGTGTGGATTTGAGTTAATCTAGTTAAGACTTTTTATTGTTGCTTTAAATAATCAGTTAAATTTTAAAGAAATGAACAAATAAGAAAGATATCTTTTGTATTTACGCTATATTAATCATTTACTTTTGTCTTCATTCCTTTACACTGATTTGACTTTACCTTTGGGGTCATTTTCCTGTCGCATGAAGAATAATTTAAAATTTCTTATAATGTCACTCTACAGTCATTAGATTTTTATCTTCTTCCATTTGTTTGAAAGTCTTTATTTCACATTAGTTTTGGAAGATAAATGTCTAAGTATAGAAATATAAATTAAGACTTTTTTCTTCTAGGTTTAGGAAAGGATTTTGTAAGATAAAAATTAAGTGTTTCATGTAAAGATTCAAGAATATAAGATATCTGATTATTTTCCATTTTTCCCCTGAATTAATTGATATTTGCATACTTCTTTGTACAATAACTATTAAACTTATAATTGATTTATGGATCCAATATCATGGCTCCTTATACGTTTATGGACATTGTCTGAATCTGTATGGGCATATAGAAAAAATAGGCTAGCTATTAAACAATAAGTAAGAGTTAATTGTATGTCTTTTAGTCAATATTGGGTATTCAGATGTAATATTTTATATTCACCATTTGGGTGGACATACATAGTTTTGCATTAATGTACCTCGGATAAAAATGGCAAAAATTATGATAAACCATTTGTATTAAATGTATTCTAAGCAAAAATGGCTGGGAAGGCTCATCTATCAACCATGGTGGTCTACTGATAGAGTGTAATCTTTTCAACAGGAGAATAAGATTCTGTGAAAACAAAATGAGTCTATAGTTAGAGCCACAAATCAGAAAGAACTTAACTGGACATGTGGTGAGAATGACATCAAGAGATGCTTACAGTCTAGTTGAGGATATGGCCGAGCGGGAAGAGAATGAAGGTCCAAACACAAAAACATACAGCTACGAAGGACTCTCAGAATTTCTAGTTCAGCTTCTCATAGTAGAAAAGGGGCGGAGCCCTGCCAGTTCTGCACACTGAGGTTAGCAGTGACAAGCCATAATTCTTTGTAGCTTCACTCTGTGTCCACTGAATGGAAAAGGCTGTTAGTTTTCAATAACAGGCCCTCTTGGTATAAAATACTGGTATAAAATTTTCAGTTACAACTAATCTTAAAAACTGCATGCTCAGATACTCAGGAAGAGATTATGTCTAATAAGCTGTTACTAGTATCTGTTAAATATTTATATACACAGTGTCATAAATCTTTAAAAATAGAAGAAAACTCAAGAGATCATTAAGAGGTTTGCTATACAATCCTGTAGCCACAAACCTCACTGGCTATCCAGTGTTTGAAATATGGCCAGTAAAAATTGAAATGTACTGTGTGTATAAAATATATATCATAGTTCCTAGACTTAATATAAAAAGAACAAAAGGAATCTAAATTACCTATGAAAATTTTTTTTCAAAAATTGCATGTTGAAATTATAATATTAAATTTATTGAATGAAGTAAAATAATTGCTAACATTAATGTAAATATTTTTCTTTTTAAAGTGTGGCTTCTAGAAAATTTAATATTACATGCATGGCTGACATTGGTGGCCCACATTCTATTTCTATTAGTGCTAAACTAGACCAAGAGTAATCACAGCATGGCTCCTGTAGCCCAGTGGTTAAGGCACTAGCCACATACACCCAGGCTGGAGGGTTTGAACCCAGCCAGGGCCAGCTAAACAACAATGACAACTGCAACAACAACAAAAAATAGCCAGGCATTCTGGTGGGTGTCTGTAGTACCAGCTACTTGGGAGGCTGAGACAAGAGAATCACTTGAGCCCAAGAGTTTGATGTTGCTGTGAGCTATGATGCCATAGCACTCTACCGAGGGTGACATAGATTCTCTCGCTATATATATAAAAAATAAAAAGTGTCAAATAGCAAACATTTGAGCACTTGAGTAAAAAATAATAAAATCCTATTATTTATCTTTCATATGTTTTCTCTCCCTCTCCTCCCCCCCTTCCTTCTTCTGCCTTCTTTTTCATTTTAAAAATATAAATAGTACTCTTGGCTCAAGGGCTATGAAAAGAGCAAAGCCCTGGGATACATTTGGCCTAAGGTCCTTAGATTTCTGACTCTTACCTTTAACCAACATATGTTATACAAACGAGTAAACCAACGTCAGAGTGTTATGCTACTTATTCTTGACCAAACACCTAATTTATGGTGGGAAGTGGCCTGGAAGTCAAACTTTATTCCCCAGAGTTAATGTTAGTTCTGGTATATCATAAAATATTTATAGTTTAGAATTATGAATCCTTTTGGTATTTCATTAGGTCTGCTCTGTTGAAATAATTTATATGTCCTTTACAGAATTACTGTCAGCACAGGCATATTTTAGCTAATCGTTGAGCACATTACCAATCTTTTCATCAGCAATTTGTGAAATGATTTTAACGTTGAGTTTAATTTGGTAACACAAAAGAATGTTGCCTTCTTAAACCCTTGACATTGTGAAATTCATTTATTTTTTTTTCTTTGCTAAATTAATTCTTCCCAGACGTGTTGCCACTAAGCCAAGTTTCATCTACTGAGCTCTTCAACTTCATTCTTTATCAAACTGTTTTGGAGTTATCTTTCTCACTCACTGCCAGCATTTGGAGATTATTCCCAGTAGGCTTAGAAAAATGTAGTTAGCCTGTACTGTAGCACAGCCTCGTGTGCCAGTAGTATTTCAATTCCATAAACCAGAATAGATGGTGTTATTTCTGGACTAAAGCTGTAAATTCCCAATGTGAAATGTTTTAGAATTGTCTCCCTTGTACCACAGGCAACATTTGAGATGGTGACTTTTGCCCTGAGTTCCTTAGTAAGGTTATTTTTGTGTCCTACTATCCTGTGATGGACATATGGTATAAATTATATATAAAAAATAGCTTTAGCTCTCTAAAACCAATTACATTTATAAGCTGATTATTTTTTCAGCATAACCTGTTTGTTTTGACTAATACACCTTTGATCCATAGACAAAAACCATAGTTTCAATAAAAAGTGAAGGAAGTATTATAGAGTCATAAATGCAAGGGTTGTACTTTTTTTTTTTAATATCTTCCTCCTGTTTTATAGGTCATCCTCTTGTTTCAGAGGATGCCCATGGAGGATGAAATGAGTCCTGTATCTGACAGAAGACTAAGTCAAAGTTACCAAAATTTCAAAGCTGAGACTGAGGCAGAAAAACTCAGAAATTAGGGTATTAGAAAAGAGACTTCTGTATCTCAGAGTAGAGTGTATTGTTGATAGGTAATATTGTGACTTGATTAGCAAAACCACAAATTGTTAATTTCCCTTAATACTAAAATTATATATGGTAAAGGAACTAGACATATTTTTCTCTTAAATACTTTCTTATAATATATTGTCTGCATTCACCCAGCCTTTTCTTTAGTATGGGTTTCATTATGTATTGCACATGATAAGAACCCCTTAACACATTCATCCCTTCACATATATTCAAACTCTTCATTTATTTATATTCTGTATAAATTCCAGAATATTATTTTGAGTATAAATTGAATCGTCCTATCCTCCACCTTAAAACATTTAGAAACATTTTCTTCACTATGATGAAAATGAATCTCGTTACTGAATAAAAGGTTATTCTATCTTATTCATCAGTGTTTCTCAATACTCTTCCTTTTTCTTTCTTTCTTCATACCTAAGTTATGGTTAATTTCCCTGAACATGGCCCCATCCGTGCTTTTATCCATGTCCACTTGCCTGGGATAAAATGCAGGAAAAAGGTCAGAGAAACTCATTCAAAAAAGAATGAGAATTTTGCAAACCTTGGACAAGCAGTACAGAGAATAGTGTGAAAATAAAATACCGAACCCGTTAAGTCAGTTACGAAATGGGATCTGCATTCAATTATGGAATCTTTATTTTGGAATTTTTATTTTTATTCTACACTCCTATACAGCATCATGTGTTTTTTAGTAAAAAAGTAAATTGATAAGGTTTTGGCTCTAGATAATTGCCATTGTCAAGTGGGATAGGGATGGAGTTTGGAGATGTTAGAGACAGGGCAGAGAGATTCCCATGGGAGTAACCTAAGGCGAAGGTTATTGAGGAGCCGAGTGGTGGAGACACAGTGGAGGGAACTGTGAGAAGCCAGACGGCGTTCAGAGTGAACACGATGCGGCAAGGGACAGGATGTGCTGAGGGAAGGACGGGGAAGAATTGTCCATGATCCTGTGGGGTATGAATTTTAGAAAATTACTATGGAGTATTAACCTTATCTGAACTTTGCTACACCAGAACACGGTCTGAGAAAAGGACAGGCTGGCTTTGTTCACATAGACACTGAGTAGTAATGGCCATGCGTAGGCAATTCAAAAAGCATTGCTAGATTTATGATTTCAAAATACACTTTAATGTTAGAAAAGTCACTTTGAATAAATGTCCAGTTAAAACAATAGAAAAAATATGTCACTCAACCTGTCAAAACAATTAATGAAATCATAGCAAAAACATGCAAATTGAGAATAACTAATGATTGTCATTCTAATAATAATCCTTGTAGAAGTAATATAAAAAGATAAAATATTTTTAAATAGGTGCATATTTGAAGGGTCAGGAGAAAACTTCTAAATACAGATCAAAAATGTTTCCACATAGTAAATGAGAAAATATCATGAATGTTATATCAATCAGTTTGATAAAAATATTTCCGATTGTATGTGAAGCCTGCACACTGTACCCCGTGACTGAACTATTGTACACAGCTATGACTCAATAAAAAATAAAAAATAAAAAAGTAATCACCAACAAAAAAAAAGAAAGAAAGAAATTTGCTAATGTGTTTCAAGATCTAGAAACCCGATAAAACTACATATGTAAAGACTCCCCTACAAAACTACGCACAAAAATATCAGTACACAAAGCACTTATCAATTAGAATATTTTTATTTTTTTATTCACAAGTATAAGAATGTTCAAGTTTTAATAAACACAGAAAATATATTTCATTCCATATATACTTAGAGCTGGATCCAAATAACAGCTTCTTGAAGGTTTGAAATATAACAGAGCATTTATAGGTATTAGAAGTGGAAGACTGTTAATGTATAACAAAATCTGAAAATAAAATTATTTCTGAAATAAACTGGCATGTCAACAAAAAACTGGTAACAGAATATTTAGTAATTTAAAATTCTGAAATTAATATTAAAAATAATTTCAACCAAAATTGGCCAAAGATTTAGGAAGTAAGTGGTAACTATGTGCTGAGGTCTTGTGTCATATGCCTCATCTCATTCCAACCTCTTGCTTCCATTGTGATATTGTATTTTCAGAGTTTCTGACCCTAATTTCTTCCTCTTACGAGGACCCTTATGATTATATCACCAGAACCACCTAGCACCCAGGATAATCTTTTCTCCCAGAATCCTTAATTTAATCATATCTACAAAGTCCAACGGGTATATGAACCTCTTCAGAGTATCTGTTATTCAACCTATAACAAGGTGCAGTACTGTTAGGTACACTACATAATTATGGAAATTACAGGTGAAGTAACGGGACAGGAAGGATTGATGAGAACTAGTGCTTATGCACAATACACAGAAAGAAGATGCTGCAGTGTGTTTCAAGATGAAGACCTACTAAGAATAACGTGGCTATGCAGATTTGATTCCCAGCTCCAATAAAGGAGATAAAGCCTTTGTAAACCCTTTCAGAATATAATAGGATTTAATACGGAAACATGAAGCTAACAGACAAAGAGGCTGATACACATCATCGCACACCATTACAACGTGGTTCTAGGATCCAGGGGTCCAGAATTAGAGCCCAGGAGGGAAGGGAGGAGAAAAGGCTTCCACTCTGTCTACAATTTTACATGTAAACCAGACTCCCCACCTTGAATCACTGCAGCTGGTTACAGCTTCCCTCATGTACAAAAAACTCTTTGGTGGGAATCAATTGAAAGAAGATTTTGCTTTCTTGACTTTGGTTTGTTATTAAAAAAAGTTAAATAGCAAGTAAAATAAGATTCAATGTTACTGATTTAGCGTTTATACCTGTATAATGCTTGAATTCACTGCTTCCTCATTTTTAAAAGTCTAGTATCAAGATTCTTTAAGTTAAGTGGCATATGCAAATTAGGGCAAAAAGTAGAAAGAGCTAACAATAAGACCTTCTGATATATTATTCAGTTCTTTAAAAACATTCTTTCAATGTGTCTTCTAAGTAAAATAGCCATCATTATTATCTTCATTATTAGCATTTAGCAATAACAATAGCATGGGGATTTTGAAAAATGAATACTGCAACTGATGATTATTTCAATACTGCAATTTTAGAAAGGCAGCCATTCTGTTAAAGCAGAAAATCAATCTGGACAATCATTTGTGGCCATGAATTTTAGGTGAATTTGGACTATTTCCCTTCCCTAGGCACTATAGTGATCTAAAAAAGAAACACTTCTAATTATTGAATTTATCAAATCAATTTCTATATTTAAAAAGTCTTAAATAATACAATTGGTTAAAACATTTTAATAACATTTGGTTGTGAATAGAACCCTTAATAGAAGGGTGCACATTAAAAATAATATATTTCTTAATATCTACCATATATAAAATGATATTTTTTCATTATGTCCTGATGTGACTTTGGAAATAGACACTCTTCAATCCTGAAGTTGTGGAAATGCTAGCATTGGTAAACATGTAAGTATTATCC
The DNA here is from genome assembly GCA_963574655.1 of Perodicticus potto. NCBI lineage: Eukaryota > Metazoa > Chordata > Mammalia > Primates > Lorisidae > Perodicticus > Perodicticus potto. The sequence goes on along the minus strand of CAUYRH010062892.1, from coordinate 932 downwards.
TAGCAAAATTTATGTGAATGTGTTATCTTTCTATGAACTTATAGGAATTTTGCTACCTATATGTTACTGTAAAGGACCAATTTTGCCTGTTTTAGAATTAATGAGGCAAAGGACACAGCTATTTAAAATTTTATTACTTAATTGCATTTATTTTACCATGCTTAAAGTATAAAAGACATAAGGAACCACAGGAAATGTTTTCTGTTAAATTTGTATATAAAAATCAGGTGTGATCTTACATCATTTCCTGTGAAAAAATTGTATCATATTTATTCATTCTGGAAATAATCTTCAAGAAGAATATTGAATCTACAATACAAAATACATGCATTTATGCAAAATATATTTGTGTTAATATATCTATGAAGCATCATTTAAGCTTATTTTTTATTTTAAATTATTATTTACATTATTTTCACTTAAATTATAATATAAAATTTTTATAACACTTTATTAAAACTCAGGCAAGTATATATTTTTTAAGTCATATACACATAAATCATGAATACATTTATGCATATGTAGGGTACAATGTGTTGATATTTTTTAATACAATTTGATATGGTTACATCAAACCAATCAACATAGCTTTCACCTTCTTTACTTGATTATTGTGTTAAGACATTTATGTTCTACACTTAACAGATGTGACTTGTACCCTTGAAATATGTTCCATAGGTGTGGTCCTGCCTTTTACCCTCCCTCTGTCAAACCTCCCCCTCCCCCTCCCTTCCCACTCCGTTTCTCTCCTTCATCCTGGGCTATAGTTGTGTTCTATCTTTCATAAGAAAGTTTGAGTAAATATAAGTTGGTTTCATAGTAGTACTGAGTACATTGGATATTTATTCTTCCATTCTTGAGATACTTTACTCAGGAGAATATGTTCCAGGTCCCTCCATGTAAATATAAAAGAGGTAAAGGCTCCATCTTTT
>CAUYRH010062890.1:0-18469 GCA_963574655.1 Perodicticus potto | reverse complement strand
TACTGTGAGAGATAGCCCTCATAGCATTTTCTTAATCACCGTATAAAGACATTGATTATATCTTAAATGTGTAGAAAAATATAGAGATTATATAATCAGTGTTTCTATTATTACATACTTCTAGAAAATTCTAACAATTTGCTACACTGGTACACACGTGTTTGTTTATCAGAGAAAGAAAAATATAGGCAGAGTATGCATATATTCGACCCTGGCAAGTAGAAACTTATCTACAAACATGAATTTAATGGTTGTATTATACTTTAATTTGTTTGTAACTCCTAATTTATTTTACTTACTTTTTTTTGGAGAAAAAATAAAGCAATTTTACATAAACACACAATTATCATTATCCCTTGTAATAGAGTATAATGTATTAAATAAATATAGCATGAACCCTTTATGATGCTCATCTCGGGAAGCTAACCAAAGATTCCCATAAAAAGTAAAAACATTATTTTCATAATACAGAATAAATGTGCTTCCAAATTAAATTCTTCAAAATAGTACTGATAAGCTACAATGGAAAATGCGAAGCAATAACCATTCTTTGCAGTGTACTAGGATAATGCTTTTTAAAGGACTTTCACATAGATTTCAAAAAATCCTCAGAGCTTTGTGAGGAAGGTTCGGCAAATTGCCATTTCATCAAAAAGGAAATTGAGGGAGGATCAGAGAAGTTAAGTGAATTATCAGGTCACACAAGCAGTAGTTGCCTATCCTGGGTAATGTCAGTGTTTGACAATGTTCTTTCCCAAGTATCTCGGAATACAGTAAATATGTCAATTCTAGAAGACTCTTAGAATACAGTCACTTTATGATTTCTTTTAGCAGATCCTAATATTTAGTCTGACAGGCAGGAGCCATTACATTGGATGGCTGATTAAGGTCTCACTAAGTGGAACATTATAGTGACTTTCAATAATGTGTATCTCACAAAATACCATTAAAACTATATTGCTTCCCCAGCTTATTTTCCCATTTGACCTTTCTTAATTTGATATTTGGTAAGTGCTTTAATCCAGGTAAGACTGTTTGTCTCAAATCTTTAAAAACCAAGTAAGGAAAATACAGATGTACTTTAAATTTTCATTCAGTATTTGTAGTATGCCAAATACGTTGGTCATATATTTAATTATTTTTTAAACTAAAGTCTTTTATTCATACTGGTGACTAAGAGATGGAGTCATATAACTCAACTCAATTCAAGAATAAATAAAATGATTTTTTAATTGTTTTGCATATACATTTTTGGAAGTTTAGTATCAAGGATTCATATGAATCATTTTGAAATGATTTACAAACAATTGCAACTTTGGGGAATATTTTCATTGTAAAAGGTCAAAACAATTTTATAGTTTGTCTTACCTAATATTCAAATTTTATGTATGGGAATTATCATCATATATGTGAAGGGGAATTGAGGCATAGAATATGTAACTCTTTTAAGAAAATCAAGTCAATTTTTGCAAGGCTGTAAATAAGAGCTTTTGTATAAGAACCTTAAATCTGGGAATTTTGCCTAAGTGCATTTAAATACTAGCTCTTGTCATGTTTTGATTTCAAAGGAAGCAAAAGAGCCACCAGTTTTTGCTCTGATTTCACTTTATTACATGTTTAGTCTTCAACATATATTTGGTTCCTTTAAAAACTCTCACAGAACAAACCCATACTTATTGCTATGCTATTTCTATGTAACACCATCCAGAATTTAATTTTCAAGATGCTAACTTAATTCTTCCATGTATAAACTTAACATATCAGTTCTTCTTCCAGGATAGAATGTTCTTGAAATATGAGAAAATTCAGTGCATTTTTTTTTTTTTTTTGAGACAGAGCCTCAAGCTGTCACCCTGGATAGAGTGCCGTGGCATCACAGCTCACAGCAACCTCCAATTCCTGGGCTTGAGTGAGTCTCTTGCCTCTGCCTCCCAAGTAGCTGGGACTACAGGCACCCACCACAACGCCTGGCCATTTTTTGGTTGCAGCCGTCATTGTTGTTTGGCGGGCCTGGGCTGGATTCGAACCCGCCAGCTCAGGTGTATGTAGTTGGTGCTTTAGCCCGTTGAGCCATAGGCACCGAGCCAATTCAGTGCATTTTTAAAGGAACTAACTGAACTCAATATATTGAGACAGAAAACATTAATCATAGATGGATAAATAAAGGCTAATTCTTGGTCTGTTTGTCTTCACATGGGTGTTGTTTTTTTTTTGGTTTGGTTTTGCATTCACCTTTTCATCTAGAATAAACAAGTACGTTGATTAATAATAATTCAATTTATTTTTCAAACATATTTCTGAAGGCCAATTTCCCAATTAATATTTTCTATTATGTAGCATGTACTAATTATGTAACAAAACAGTAGTCTACAATAACTTTCTCTTTCTCTCTTTTTTCCCCCTTCTCTTTTTCCCTCCTTTCCTCATTAAACTTCTATTCTCCAGGGAAATCTTTCAGTTTTAAATTGAATTTATCCTAGACAAATTAGAAACAAATTTTAAGAGAATTTAAGGCAGTAACTAATTAGCTCCTTTGAGAACTATAGCATTACAGAGAATAAAATTCTTTTTTTTTTCTTCTTGAGATAGTCTCAAGCTGTCACCCTGGTAAAGTGCTGTGGCATCACAGCTCACAGCAACCTCCAACTCCTGGGCTCAAGCGATTCTCCTATCTCTGCCTCCCAAGTAGCTGGGACTACAGGCGTGTGCCACAACACCTGGCTATTTTTTGGTTGCAGCCGTCATTGGTGTTTGGCTGGCCCAGCTGGACTCGAACCTGCCAGCTCAGGTGTATGTGGCTGGCAAAAAAGGTAATTGTTTTTCTTTTTTCAAAATAGTATCTTCTGTAAGTGTGGTAATATAAAAAAAAAATGACAATTTCAGCTACTTAATAGAAATCGTCCAATATAGGTGAAAATAAGAAATAGAATTATGAATGTCCACTTTTCCATCCTTAAGTTTCAAGAATTATCTTCATTCAGGCAAAATTGTTTTATCTTTACCTCCTGAACCACTTTTATTTTTGTTGTTGGAGTAATGGAATACAAATTCCATTATGTCATTTTATCCATACATATTTCAGTATACATAATGAATAGACAAAGGGCTTCTAAATCATAGTCAAAATTCCATGATCACATGTCACCAAATATATAATAATCCTTCCATAATATCCAATACATCTTATTTTCCATTATCTCAAAGTATATTTGAACACTTTAATTTGAGTTGCAGACAAGATTTACATATAGGTTTGATTGACGTATCTTTTAAATCTTTTTCATTTAAAATAAAACTTTCACTTTAAATTGACCTATGGAATTTTCTGCTTGTATCCTCTTTTCCTCAACTAATAGAACAAGATACTTCTTTAGACTCTTGTGCATTTTTTGGCTGTGACAAAGTTTTTCTATAGGTGACATATTCCTTTCTGCATCATATCCTGAAAATGTCTATTTGTCCCTACCATTGAAAAGTTAAAGTTGGTCAAAGCGTTCTCACTGTCCATCCATTATAAAGTTTCCCATTAACCTTTCACCTAATATTTATAGCATCCATTGACAATCATTGCCTCAATCTATTATTTCTAAGGGGTTTCAAAATACTAATTTTCTAATTTTATCATTCCTTTTCCCATCTGTTAGCTGCAATTATTTGACAAAAGGCAAGAGATGACTTTTCTTTATCAAATAATAGGATACTCTGAAATGCTTTGATTAAAGGATAAGTCATAATTAAATGTTTAATTCTTTTTCATTTTCATTAATTTTGGGTAAAAAATAAATAGTGTTGGTTTGGCGCCTGTGGTTCAACGGGCTAAGGTGCCAGCCATGTACACCTGAGCTGGCCGGTTCAAATATAGCCCAGGCCCACCAAACAACGATGGCTGCAACCAAAAAATGGCCGAGCATTGTGGCGGGTGCCTGTAGTCCCAGCTACTTGGGAGGCAGAGGCAAGAGACTCGCTTGAGCCCAGGAGTTGGAGGTTACTGTGAGCTGTGACGCCACAAAACTCTATCCAGGGTGACAGCTTGAGGCTCTGTCTCAGAAAATAAATAAATAAATAAATAGTGCTTTACAATCCTCTGTAGTTGACTAAGAAATACATTTTATACTATCATTGAACTCATCTTTTTATGTTTAAAAAGTTTTGGTTTATTGCCTTCATTAGATGTTCAACTCTGACCAGTGAGACTTTCATTTAGTTCCTGTTTCCTTGTGACATGACCTCACTAGCATCTAATTGACTCTCCATACCTTAAGACACACCCACCTGCCCTACAGTTACCCAATACCCTTCACTAGACCTCGAAGTGTCTGTGTTTCTAAGGAATCATAATTATGTCAACAGAAGTAGTTTTAGCAATCACATTACAGATTCTAAAGGTACTTATGGTCATCAAAACCTTCTAGTTAACTGAGTTAGAAAATATATATTGATTAAAAGGAAGAAAAATAAAATCAGTTTGTACTGATACTTTGAATTTATATTTATGGTTGCATTTTCTAAACTTGTATACTTAAAAATCTTTTTATGCTAAAATCATCCTGGTTTCTAACATAGTAACATAGTTTCTTAAACTGCTTTATCCAAAAATATGCATCTAATCATTTCAAAATATGTAATATTATTATTACTATGAACTAGGAGACCACTGAATACAATTTAAGATTGTTTCAATATTTTTCATACATCTCATCTAGAATATGCATTTAAAATATTGTACTTGAGCATTATTTGAAATAATTCTTCTCTATTATGCCTTTAAATCAATGTATGTTTGAAACATTTGCTTCAGTTTGCTCTTAATTTTTAGGAATTTCATTTTAGCTCTTTATGATTATTAAGTAAAACACTGTTTAATTTCAAATTCAATATCATAAAACAAGTTTAGCAGGAGAGAGTTTATTAAGAGAAGTCCACTTCACACATTTTCTTCCTAAGTTTTGGACTTACTCTCATTTTCATGTTTTAAAATATGAGTGAACATCTACAAATACCTATGTATTAACCTCTCACACCTTTTTATATTATGAGGATATATTATAACACTGTTCTGTACATTCTCCCCACTCTCCTGGAATCATATAATCATATAACAGGCTTATATTCATAAGTATTTGTCTTCCTCAAGTTTTTACAGTGAGTTTCTACTCTCTTTTAAATGGAACTACCATAGTTTATTTGTCTATTCCATACTAATGGATATATCTGACAAAGACATTGCTTTTTGAACATAAATAATAGATTTTATGAGCTTTCATTATATAAACAAATCTTTTCTGTGTGGGACATAAGAATTTTTTAAATGATTAACATCTCCTAGAATAAAGAGATAAAGGTTGAAAGGAAAAGCAAGTTTAAAAAAAGAAAGAAAGATATAGGCAAAGGAACAACTTACAATAGCAATGGACTGTGCAATTCTAAAATGTTTGAGGCTTTGTAATTTTTACAGAAAATAAAGAAAACAATACTTTCAATAGTATAATATATAAGAGAGTAGAATGAAGAAGAACTAGCTGAGTGTCCTAAAAAAAAAGAACAAATAAAATACTGTCACAAAATAAAATATAATAGAAAATATGAAGTCAATTAAGATCTTAAGTTTTAGATTGAAAAATTCACCTAATGTTAACAAAATTAAGTATAATATTTAGTATTTTTTAAACTTAACAACTTAGGAAAATACCCTTTAGGTATTTAGAGTTGAGATACCTCTTAGTTTTGATGAATAAAATATTAATATAATTGTCACTAGTTTTCTACTGTAGTTTTAGAGTTCCAAAACCAACAGATACAACATTAGAAAAAATTAGTTTCAAAATGGGCACAACTGGCTGGACGCAGTGGCTTATGCCTGAAATCCTAGAACTCCTGGAGGCCAAGGCAAGTGGATTGATGGAGCTCACAAGTTTGAGACCAGCCTGAGTAAAAGTGAGATGCCCATCTCTGCTAAAAATGATAAACCAAGTCAAAAGGATCGCTTGAGCCCATTGCTGTGAGCTATGATGTCACAGCACTCTATGGAGGGCAGAAAAGTAAGACTGTCTTAAAAAAAAAAAAAGGAACGACCCAAGAACATCTAGTCACATTGTTTAACAGCAAGAATAATTTCAAATATGTATGCATTCAAAAGTATATTCTTCCTTGAATAACTTCAAAAAAGGTATATTTATACACTGAAGCACTCAGAATAATAAGAACCTCCTATTTCTCACTCCTGGAAACAATTTAAAAGGGTTAAAGGACCTGTATGATAGTCTCATATTGAAATTGAAACAAGTGGTCTACTAAAATGAGACAGCTTTAATTTTAAAAGATGATAGTGACTATACTTAGAAAAAAGTAAGATTGTTATCATATTTCTGGTAAATATAACTATTATAACTTCCACCAAAACATACATATAATAATATTAAGGTAATAATTTCATTTAATGGTGTGGGAAAACTTTCCCAATCTATAAAAAAAAAGTAAAAATCAAGAGATATCTGTAGTAAGTGATATTATAAATTCAGATATTTACACATATTTTATGTGACTTCGTTTGCTGTCTAATCCTTATTACTTTGAAATTAATAAATCTATGCATAATTAATTAAAAATATGAAAATCACCATAGTAGATTTTTTTTTTTTTTTTTTGGTAGAGACAGAGTTTTATTTTATCACCCTCGGTAGAGTGCTGTGGCATCACACAGCTCACAGCAATCTCCAACTCCTGGGCTTAGGTGATTCTCTTGCCTCAGTCTCCCAAGTAGCTGGGACTACAGGTGCCCGCCACAACGCCCAGCTATTTTTCTGTTTTTGCAGTTTGGAAGAGATCGGATTTGAACCCCTCACCTTCGGTATATGGGGCCAGCGCCCTACTCAGTGAGCCACAGGCGCCGCCCTATAGTTCTAAAAGCAGAAGCTATAAACCCCCAAATCGAGGGAGGAGGCAAGGCTGGTGAAAAAGCAAGTCAAAGAAACGCGATAAAGTAAAATACTACATTTTTTTTAAAAGCGGTATTAGAAACAGAAGACAAAATAGAGAATATGAAAGGTCCAAGTTATTCTGTTGGAAGCCAGTGTAAAACGAAGTTAAATAGACAGTCTAAAATTTATTTATTTATTTTTATTTAATTATTTTTTATTAAATCATAAACACATAGATCATGTATATATTAATGCATTTATAGGGTACAATGAGCTGATATCATATAGAATTAGGAATGCTTACATCACACTGGTTAATATATACCTCATCTTACTTACTTATTGTGTTAAGAAGTTTATACTCCGTACTAATAGATCCGACATGTACCCTTGCATTATGCACCATTGGTGTGATCCCACCTTTCACTCTCAGCAGGCAGACTTGAGGCAGCTGGCAGGGGCCTGTCTTCCTCAGCGCATCCTTTAAATCCCTGTCCTCAGAGAAAGAATGCTTGATAATAACAGAGAGGCAACGGGAAACGCTGGGGGCAGGGAGAAAGCAGGCCTGCCCTTTGGGGTTGCTGAGAGCCTTGAGCATTCCCTGTACCCAGACCCAGAGGAGGGGAGAGTAAGAGACACTTGGGGCTCCACATTCCCACTTTGGGGCGTTGTTATTTTAGCTACCGACGAGCTCCTAGACCCCAGCAGGCCTCCAGAGTGGCATTGAGAGCGCCAGAAGGTCCTGCAAAGGCACTGCACAAACTCGGGTAGACGCACGAAGGCTTCTGACCCACCCCTGAGACCACAGCCAGCCGAGAGCCCTTCCGCAGGGTTCTAAGCCCTGCCCTGCGGCGGCTGCTATGCTACCCCTACCGTAGGAGCAGGGAAAGGAGCCGGAAATGTGGGCTATCTTATCTGTGCCCCAAAGTCACGTTTTGCAGCTATAAATGTGGGCCACTGCACGACTGAGAGCTGTTGGGACCACCAGCCGCACCTCTGCAGGCCTGGCTACTCCGGGGCTGGGAGGCTTTGTCCTCCAGGAGGCCGGACAGCGGAGCTTGGTGACCCGCTCCAGTACTGTTCAGCGCGCAGCGTGGGACCAGAGGGGTGTTAGGTTGTTACTTTGTTATCTCTTTCCTTTGTGTGTGTGTGTGTGTGTGTGTGTGTGTGTGTGTGTGTGTGTGGTTTTTGGCCAGGGCTGGGTTTGAACCTGCCACCTCCAGCATATGGAGCCAGTGCACTACTCCTTTGAGCCACAGGAGCCGCCCATCTGTTTCCTTTTTTGAAGTGAACATTTAATGCTATAAATCTCCTTCTTAGCGCCGCTTTGGGGTTTTGTATATTGTGTCTCCGTTTTCATTTGTTTCAAGAATTTGTTCATTTCCTCAATATTTTCCAGTTTGTGTGCACAGAACTTTTTCAGTATTCAGAGATGATGTTTGTATTTCTTTATCAGTGGTAATATCTCCTTTTTCATTTCTGATTGAGCTTAGTAGGGGGTCTTTTCTGTTTTTGGTTAATTTGCCAAAATGTCTGTTGATTTTATCTTTTCAAAGCGCCAACTTTTGTTTCCTCAGTCTTCTGGATTAGCTACTGTAATACTGCTCTAACGGAGTTCTGTCTTTTCTTCTGCTGGATTGGTTTGCCCTGGGGGTGATTCTTTTTCTAGTTCCTTTACTTCATCCAGTAGATAGTTGATTTCTGATCTTTTGACTGTTTTTCCCATGTACGCATTGAAGGGTATGAATTTTTCTTTTAGGGCTACTTTTGCTAAATCCCACAGATTTTGATAATGTGTGTCCCCTTAGTCATTTGGTTCTAAGAATTTTATAATCTCCATCTTAATTTCCTCCTTGACCCAATAATCATTCAGCAATAAGTTGTTTAATGTCCAGGACTTTGTGTAGAATTGAGTGTTCCTGTTGATTTCTAGTTTTATTCCACTGTAGTCTGAGAAGATACTTGATACAATTTCTATTTTTATCAATGAACTTTATGCCTCTAGTAATATTACAGTGATTTTTATTTATATTGATTGGGAAATGTAAAATCAACCTCACATTCTTACAATCAATCTCACTTGGTGACAGTTCTTATCTCGTTTGTGTATCCCTATTTGTGAGCAATTTTGGTCTGTAATTTTGCTTTCTTAAGACTTTTGGTATCAGACTTGTGCTGGCCCCATGAAATGAATTCAACATTGTTCTCCCATTTTTATATTTTAAATACATTTCTGTAATTTTGATATTATTTATCCATTTAATATTTAGAGGAGGTCATCAGTAAAGTCACCTGGGGTTATGATGTCTTTTTATTCTTATTTGCTTCCCCCCCCTTTTCTATCTTTCTTCTTGCCCCTTGACTTCTCTTTTGGAAATATTTAGACTACAGGTTAAGTTGCATTCATGGTTATTAAATTCTTTATCCATAAGAATGATTTTTTGTAGTAATATTAGTTTATTGTGTGCTACTCTATAATGACTAGAATAAAAGTTATTTAAATTATTTTATAAATTAATGAAATGTTGTTAATATATTTCTGTGCACACATAGGAAATACTGATGGATTTTTCTAAATGCTTGCAATTACTTACTCTGGATGAAGTGATTTAGTGACTACTTTTGTCTTAATAAATGGTATTCTTATATAATTTCTTACTTATTTATCAAAATAAGTATATGTATTACAATAAGAAAAAGAATGAAATTTATTTCCTTAAAAAAGTTTTATCAAAATATGATAGGGATGTTTTGGTTACTTTTTCTCAGTTACTTGAATTGTAGTATAATTTTAATTTAGAAAGTAGCAGAGGCAACAACTATGAGGCTTAATTTTAACAAAAGTGGAGAAAAAATTCTCTTACAATTTTTTTTAATCTATGACAATCAATGTGAGCCTTTTGGAAATAGAATCAAACCATAAGTACTATAGTACAATAGTATTTTATAATTGTCAACAATTCTTGTGCTATCTATTACTTAAATAATCTTAATCATTATTTTGATCTCTTGATTCCTGTGTATAAATGCTAAATTTTGATAGAGAATACATTTTTTTCTATTTTATTTATCCTGATATGCTTGGAGGCAGTATTTAATGCAGAGATCAATAAAGACTCTCCATGTGAATTAACAGAATAAGAAAATAAATTTTATTTTATCTACTAGACCAGAAACGGAGATAGTACCTTTAATTATTCCCAAGCCTGAGTAGCTAATAGAAGCAGCTATTTAGTCTCCTAAACTGCATGCATTAACCAAAATTTTCATTCAGCAGATCTAGGTAGGGACCCTGAAACCCATCATGCTAAATGACAACACATGTAATTCTGATGTCTGATCAATCATTGAATCTACGTGCTTTGATTACATTCATTCTTACTGCTTTCGAATATCTGCAAAGACTATAGAGAGACAAATCTGCACATTTATTGTTTGGGGGCAGTATTTCTCCATTTCAGCACTGTTGACATTTGGGGACAGATAATTCTCTGTTGTAGAAGGCTTTCCGTGCATTATAGCTGCTAAGTAGTATCCCTGGCCTCTACTCCCTAAATTCTGGTAGCCCTCCCTATTCTTGCCATGACAACCAAATGCCATCAGTTGAGAACACTGTCTTAAAGCAACTGCCCTCCATAGGAAATCAAGAAAGTAACTCTATAGGGAGGTGCCTGTGGCTCAGTGACTAGGGCACCAACCCCATATACTGAGGGTGGTGGGTTCAATCCCAGCCCCCGGTGAACTGCAACAACAAATAAAAATAGCCAGGCATTGTGGCGGGCACCTGTAGTCCCAGTTACTCGGGAGGCTGAGGTGGGAGAATTGCCTAAGCCCAGGAGCTGGATGTTGCTGTGACCTGTGAAGCCACGGCACTCTACCAAGAGCGACAAAGTGAGACTCTGTCTCTAAAAACAAAAAAAAAGAAAGGAAGAAAGAAAGAAAGTAATTCTGTAATCAGGACGTATGAATGTATGAACCACCAGGCAAATAAGAAAACAACAAAACTCAGGAGCTGAGTAATGAATATGTGAGAGCTTCAGGCCTCTTTAACTCAGCAGGTGCACGCCCCATTCCACATACTCAGCATCATAAGCTGCCTCCAGTAACCTTCCACATTAAATTCAGTCTATTTTCATATTAATTTCTTTTTGCCACCAGACTTCATGTCTTTTTTGCTTTTTTATACCTGTACATTTGTTTTTGCAGTAGTATTTGATGTACGAGCCCCATTCCTTATGTGTCATTCTTTCTTTCTGATTTCAGGACCCCTTCCTTGACCAATATTTGAATTCATCTCCTTGATTAAACATCCTTTAGTTTTTGAATACGGCATCTTATTTTTTTTTTCTTTTTGTAGATAGAGTCTCACTTTATTGCCCTCAGTAGAGTGCAATGGCATCACAGCTCATAGCAACCTCCAACTGCTGGGCTTAAGCGATTCTCCCGCCTCAGCCTTCCGAGTAGCTGGGACTACAGGTGCCTGCCACACGCCTGGCTATTTTTGTGTGTGTGTGTGTGTGTGGTTTTTGCAATTTGACTGGGACCGGGTTCAAACCCACCACCCTCGGTATATGGGGCCGGTGCCCTACCCACTGAGATACAGGCGCTGCCCATACAGCATCTTATTCAAAACCAAAAGTCCATATGTATTTAGCACAGGTTCTCACAGTTTGTGACTTTGAAGATTCATCTTAGTCCTATGCATGTTTTCCAGTAACTTTGCAATATGGGCAGGGTTCACGGGCTCCTGTGAACTGGAGGAGCTAAAGAAATAGTATTAATATATCAGAACTCATCTGTGACTGCTAGGGAAGCCCCTGGCCTGGGGAAGCCATCTATTATTTGCAAGTATAGAATGGAAAAGTTCTTAGACTATGATATCCAGTTTACAATTTTTAATTGAAACCTTAAAATTGAGTGTGGGGCTCCCACAGAAAAAGTGTTCCTTGGATGGTTAAGATGTTAATGAAAAACATAAGTGCCTTTATTTGAAGTGGATAAAAGACATTTGAGTAACTTTTTCTTGTGGACTGTCCTGCACACTGGTCACATAAACTCAATGACCCAACGCACAGCTGAGTGACTGCTAAGAAAGATAGAGTGGACGTACGTCCAGTTTATTGCTGGTTACACCTGTGCAGACATTTAATGGGTAATAGTGAAGGGGAAAATTTAGTGCTGTTTCCTTCCAAGGTTAATAATCATCAGCAAGTTTTGTAAGAACCCTTAGCCTGTCTGGGATTGAAAAAAAATGCTCACCAGACCAGAAGGGCCATCTGTTTTGTGCATGCAAACCCAAGAAATATACTATTAATCTAAATCTCTCTTACCATATGTCATTCCTACCAAGAACCCCCATACATTTCAGTCATTGGGTGTTTTATAACAACCATTTCCTTTTTGTTTATTGTACAGACTTAAGGGGTACGCATGCAATTCTGCTGTATGGATATATTGTGTAGTTCAGAAGTCTGGTCTTTTAATAATACACTTTATACCCATTCTGATCCAAGCCTAGGGGGTTGCTTGAGAAGAACTGGATGAAAGGTTTCAAAACTTATTTGGGGGTTTATTTTTCCCCTCAAAAAATTCTGGCTATGTTAGCTAAAATTTGAAGTTGTCCATATTTGAAAATCTAATAAAAAATAACATTGTATATACGTTATTGCTCTGGAAACTGCCTTGGCTGTCAAAGCAGAAGGAAATCTTGAGTATTATCCAGCGCTCTGCAAACCCTGAGTTCAAAGCAGATATCATGCAGAGCTTCAGTTACTCTGATGGGCATAGTTGTTTACTTAGAACTCACTCTACACAAAAACCTATGGGAGATACAAAGAGTTTTTGATACTCAGGTGACATAAGTGAGAGTGATTTGGGGACATGTTGACTCTTATTAAGATGCTCTTAGTCACCTTGAAGCACTCACTGTGGTTCAGAAATAGTGATCATTTGAGGGAACAGCCCTTCCTGAAACTGGATCTGTAGTAGGTAGATAGCAGAGTTTTCAGAGACTCAGGACACGAGGTAGAGTTAAATTACATAGTAAAAATACCTATGTTATGGATCCTTGGCTATATGCTGAAGTAACTGGTTAGCCCTGATGTTTCACATATGTAATCGTGTAATTCTAAGAGCTGGAAAACATACCTGCTATTCCACAACTATTTAGAGATAGGGAATCATTAGGGCTGGTAGAAATTAGGCAAATATTATGATGTACTTCCCAGATAGCAAGTAAAAAAAATAAAAAGAAAGAAACTAGTAATAGATGAAAAGATTCCATTTCTCTAACAAAAGGAACCTCCAGTGAGAACAGTTTAGCAAGAACTGTCAGCAACAGATTGGTTCCCCAAGCCTGAGACACGTCACAGAGTGTGTGAAGTATATACATATAGTCCCCGTGTATACACTTCATTACACTGAGCTTTATATCTAAATGAGTATATTTAGAACATCATAGACCATATAATTATTTCTCATAACCTGCATTACAAAATAAATTTGGGATTAGAATGGAATTTTCAGTGCATTAATTTTATCTGTTGATTATGAGAATTTGATATAATGCATATAAAAGTTCACATTAGTCTCTAGAAAGAGATTACCAAAATTAAAATGCATTCTTATATAAATCCCAAGGTAGTAGGTGATTAACCTCAACCATGTGATTTGCAATATAGCCACTATCTTTTTAAAGGTATTTCTACTATATAGCTAGTGCCTTAGAAGATGTATCAAAGTAATGGTGGTGTGAGAAATTTTTTGCTCCAAAGCTGATGAACTTTTATTGTATGATAGATAATAATGGAAGAATACATGCCTCTTACGGAGAAATGGCTCACCTACCATCGAGACAAAGTTCATAACTTAGCAGAATGCATTTGCTCATGGAATATCTCTATAAGAAGTAATTAAAATTCAACAAATCACAGATAAATCCTGGGATCATGGTTCTGGTTCTCATTAATTAGAAGAAAAGGTGGTATTTACCTAGTTGTTATGCAATGTTTATTTTTGTAATATTATTGGAGGCGCATATATATAGAAATAGAAACAAATATGTCATGCACTAAATAGTGAAGATTTTCATAAGTTTAAGGAGACCATCACATCAGTCTGTGTTCATAACCTACTATTAAACACCCTCAGTCTTGCCAAAGAACTCAACTGTGGAAAGCTATAATAAGTCCTGCTATTTGAAAACTCCCTATTCAGTCTGAAAAGAGTCTCTCTATATATTGCCTGAAATGCAAGCATTATCAAAATGGCTCGGCGCCTGTGGCTCTACGGGCTAAGGCGCCAGCCACGTACACTTGAGCTGGCGGGTTCGAATCTAGTCTGGACCCACCAAACAACAATGATGGCTGCAACCAAAAAATGGCCAGGCGTTGTGGTGGGCGCCTGTAGTCCCAGCTACTTGGGAGGCAGAGGCAAGAGACTCACTTGGACCCAGGAATTGGAGGTTGCTGTGAGCTGTGACGCCACGGCACTTTATCCAGGGTGACAGCTTGAGTATCTGTCTCAAAAAAAAAAAAAAAAGTCATAGCCATATAATAGGATAAAAATATCAAGAACTCAGATATTAGGTACAGATGACATAGCAGTCAGAACGAAAGTTTATTGAGAAGCTACTGATGAAGCTTTTGGGTTTCCCGAGGGCAAGGTTATTTGAGGCTTCTTTAAACAGATCAAATTTTTCTCAATGTAGTTCATTTAAGCTTATGATCCTTCAGTATTTGGGGCAAAAGATGAAAAGGTTGGTAAGGACCCATTTCAATTTGTCTCTTCAGAACATAAAGACTTCTGAACTAAGAAATAGAAAATAATGTATTATCTTGTGCTAGAAATGGGCTATTCAGACAGTATGGCAGATTTTACTTACTTTCTCAAATTCAGATTGAGTTTTAATTACAGTCCAAATGTTTCAATGCATATGGAAAATAGGCTCTCATTCACCATAATCTATCTAGTTTTGTCTGATTTGTCACCAATCATTAATAAAATAAATGAAACTTCAGGGTCCGTAGCTATACATTGGTTTGTCTTCAAACTTGGCTGTACATTGGCTTTTGTAGGTGCCTTGTCAGAGATTAGAAGGAGAATAATTTGTTTGAATAAACAGCACCCAATAAAGGAAGTCTCAGGAAATAATCAGATGTTGAAGAGCCAGGAAATGCAAAAACAAGGAAGATCAGTTCTTTGGAAAAGAGAAATGCGAGGAAATACAATAAGGAGTGGTCCAGTACTCACATGGATGTCTTAGATTTTCCTAGTCTTATTGATCAGGTTGTTGATAATAGGACCAGGGGACCGGGGTATTCATCATTTCTTGTGCCCTACTTCTTATCCTCTCTACTCAGCATTTACTCCAGTCATTGTTGAGGCAAGCAGATTCCTGCAGTTGTAAACTAAGAACACTTTGCTTCACCAAAGCCATTCTTTCCTGCATTCTTCTCCTGGGCCTTTATTAACTCTTGCAGGGAAACCCGCATAAACCTACTTCACACTTATGCTTCCTTTCCAAAAACTCAAGGCAATGCAACTGCTAATGGGACTAATCTTACCTGATAGGAAAGAAGAGCTCCTAATATGTACATCATTGTTTTGTTCTTTCCAATATGAGCCTCCACATATAAATCTCCCAGAAGGTTCCAATTACATCAGGCAGTATTGTCCCCAGTGAGGGACAGCCCTAGAGCTACCTCCTTCTATTGACTTTTCCCCTTTACTCTTTTGTCTTCTCAGTCCCCCACTCCTTTTAAGACATAGATACAATAAATAAAACAAGCAAAAAATTAAACAACCCCCCCCACACTTATATTTAGCTTTAAAAGTGTTAGGAAGGCAGACAATTAACAAATGAGGAAATGCATGTGACATGCATAAGATAATACAGAAAAATAAATCAGTGTAAGACAGTGAATGTACGGGAAAGCACTTTAAAAAAAATAGCTTTAAGATGCAATTCACATACCATAGAATTTACCAATTAAATGTGTGCAATTCAATGAATTTTACTGTATTTCCAGTGTTGTGCAACCAATGCCATAATCTAATTTTGGAATATTTCCATGCCCTTTAAAGGAAATGCAGTGCACACAAGCTCCATAACCATTAGCTACAAACAATCTACTTGATTTCTCTAGGTTAGATAACCTTTTTATTCTGGCGATCCTTACGTAAATAGAATCATGTAATATACGGTATTTGCAACTGGATTCTTTTGCATAACATGTTTCCAAAATGAGTCATGCTGTTGCACATATTACTCTTTTTGGCAAACAAAGTCCATTGTATGGATATATGAAATTATAGTTAGCCACTCATCACTTAAGGGACAATTTTATTATTTCAACTTTGGGTCTATTATAAATAAAACTGTTATGAACATTCATGTAGAACTTTTGTGTGAATATAACTTCCTTTTCTCTCAGTTATATATGTTAAAGAAAAATTATACCAATGGAATTAAACAGGCGAGGAAAATTGTTTTCAAGACTGTTGTAAGACAGGAGTGTGATTGAACTCAATTCTGCAGAAACAAAGGGTGGGAGGATTTTTAAATACTGGAATGAGCCAATGGAGAGTTACTGGGGGACAATAGCAGGGAGGCTGGTAACTGTGATTAGCTAATTTTTCACTGAAGTTAGGCTTCTACCCTTCTGCAAAGATTCAGAAGTAGGGGCACTATCTCCTTCAACAATTGTATTTCAAAGCAACGGCTTGAAATGGCTTATAAAAGACGTTCCTGAATTCTAAAACGGGCAAGAGGCTGGGAGAAAATTTATATCTCAGAAAGGTAGAGAAAAAAGTTGCAATTACAAGTTTTCTCAAGTAAGTACTCTAAGAAAAGGGAGGTCAATGACCTATAGTTAGGAAGAGGCTTATCTAAAGTTCAGTGGAGCTAAAGAAAACTTTAGCCTAAGAAAGCCCTCTGAGTCATAAACCCAGCAGTAGAATTTCTGAATCATATGGTGACTCTAGGATTAACTTTTCTGTTTTCTGGGGCCACTGGGCTATTTTACATTCCCACCAATAGTGTACAAGACATTCAGTCTCTCTACATCCTCACCAACAGTTGTAATGGACTATTGGTACGGTCTAAATGTTTAAACTTCTCCAAAATTTAATGATGAAACTTAATTTCCTATAAAAGTTCAGGCATAGGGCTGTGACTGTGGATCAGTTGGTAGGGCTCTGGCCCCATATACCAAGGGTGGCAGGTTTGAACCCAGCCCCGGCCAAACTGCAACAACAAAAATATAGCCAGGCATTGTGGCCGTTGCCTGTAGTCCCAGCTGCTCAGGAGGCTGAGGCAGAAGAATCACCTAAGCCCAGGTGTTAGAAGTTGCTGTGAGCTATGACACCACAGCACTCTACCAAGGGTGATAAAGTGAGACTCTTTCTCTAAAAAAAAAAAAAAAAAAAAAAAAATTCAGGTGTACCTAGTGCAACCCAACCTGTGGGTTGTGACCCCTTTTTAACAAGGAAAATACATAGTGGCATTAGGAAGGTTGAGAACCACTGAGCTAGAGTCTTTACGAGAGGATTAGGCCATGAGGGCTCCTCCCTTCTTGTTAGTGGGATCAGGCTTTATTTATTTATTTATTTATAGACAGAGACTCACTCTGTTGCCTAGGCCATAGTGCTGTGGTGTCAGATCACAATACCCAGCTAATATTTTTAGTACAGTCAGGGTCTTGTTCTTGCTCAGACTGGTCTTAAACTCCTGATCTCAAAGGATCCTCCCTACTCAGCCTCTCCGAGTGCTAGGATTACAGGTGTGAGCCACCACACAGAGCCAGGTATCAGGACCCTTTAAAACAACTTTCACACAGTCAGCATACTTTTCTAGCCTCTGCCATGATAGGACACGGAAAGAAGACCCTCATGAGGACAAATGCCAGCACCTTGATTTTGAAATTTTCATCCGCCAGAACTGTGAGAAATAAATTTCTCTTCTTTATAAATCATCCAATCTCATGCATTCTGTTACAGCAGCATAAAACTGCTATAACAGACTAAGATACCTATTTTTAAAAACTATTATTATAAGCAATGTATTGGTTACTAAGTGATAACATATTGTGGTTTGATTTGCATTTCCTTAAAGACTAAAGATGCTGAATTTTCATGTGTTTATTGGATATCTATATCGTCTTTTGAGAAATATATTTTTGGATCCTTTGTATATTTCTAAACTGGATTAATTCTCTTTTTCATTGAGGATTTTTGTCATTTCATTGTATCATTGATTGGTAAGTGTTGTATCACTGATTGGTATATTCTATAGTTAGAATTTTTGTCCTTTCATTGTATCATTGATTGGTATATTCTATAGTTCCACCACTTAATATATGGGTAATTTAGCCAGGCATTGTGGTGGAATGGGGGTGGCATCTGTGACTCAGTCAGTAAGGTGCTGGCCCCATATACTGAGGGTGGCGGGTTCAAACCCAGCCCCGGCGAACTGCAACAACGACAAAAAATAGGCGGGCGTTGTGGCGGGTGCCTGTAGTCCCAGCTACTCAGGAGGCTGAGGCAAGAGAATT
>CAUYRH010062887.1:0-38020 GCA_963574655.1 Perodicticus potto | reverse complement strand
TTATTTGTTCTTTTCTTATTGATTAGTTTGAGTTCTCTGTGGATTCTAGTTATCAGGTCTTTGTCGGAAGCATAACCTGCAAAAATCTTTTCCCATTCTGAGGGTTGTCTGTTTGCTTTACTTACTGTGCTCTTGGCTGTGCAGAAGCTTTTTAGTTTGATCAGATCCCAGTAATGTATTTTTGGTGTGGCTTTAATTGCTGCGAGTTGGGGGATCCTCCTCGTAAAATATTCTGCCAGACTGATTTCTTCAAGTGTTTTCCCTGCACTCTCTTCTAGTATTTTTATAGGTTCATGTCTTACGTTTAAATCTTTTATCCAGTGAGAATCCATTTCTGTTAATGGTGAAAGGTGGGGGTCCAGTTTTAGACCTCTATAAGTCACCCGGCTTTCACCCAGCGCCATTTGTTAAATGGGGAGTCTTTCCCTTACTGAATATTTTTGATAGGCTTGTCAAAGATCAAATGATGATAAGTAGCTGGGTTCATCTTTTGGTTCCCTATTCTGTTCTATGAATCTACCTCTCTGTTTTATGCCAGTATCATGCTGTTTGATCACTATAGATTTATAGTATAGCCTCAAGTCTGATAACATGATACCTCCTGATTTGTTTTTATTTCTGAGTAAATGTATTGACTATTTGAGGTTTTTTCTGATTCCATATAAAACGAAGCACTATTTTTTCAAGTTCTTTAAAGTATGACAGTGGTGCTTTAATAGGGCTTGCATTAAATCTGTAGATTGCTTTGGTTAGTATGGGCATTTTAACAATGTTGATTCTTCTCAGCCATGAGCATGGTATGTTTTTCCATTTGTGGACGTCTTCAGCTATTTCTTTTCTTAGAGTTTCGTAGTTCTCTTTATAGAGATCTTTTATGTCCTTTGTTAGGTAAATTCCCAGATATTTCATCTTCTTTGGAACTACTGTAAAAGGAATAGAGTCTTTGACTATATTTTCATCTTGATTATTGTTGACATTTATAAAAGCTACTGATTTCTAAGTATTGATTTTCTATCCTGAGACATTGCTATATTACGTGATCACTTTTAAGAGTTTTGTAGTTGAGTCCCTGGGATTTTCCAGAAATAGGATCATATTATCAGTGAAGAGAGAGAGTTTGATTCTTCTGACCCTATTTGGATACCCTTCATTGCCCTCTCTTGCCAGATTGCAATGGCTAAGACTTCCTTTTCTGTGTTGAATAGCAGTGGAGACTGGGCATCATTGCCTTGTTCCTGATCTGAGTAGAAATGTTTTCAATTTTACACCATCCAATATGATATTGGGTATGGGTTTTCTATAGATGGCTTCTATCAGTTTAAGAAATGTCCCTTCTATGCCTGTAGTCTTAAATGTTCTGATCATGAAAGGATGCTGGTTATTATTAAAAGCATTTTCTGCATCAATTGAGAAAATCATATGGTCTTTGTTTTTTATTTTATTGATGTGATGTATTATATTTATAGATTTGTGTATGTTGAACCAACCCTGTAACCCTGTAACGAAACCAACTGGATCATGGTGTATAATTTTTTTTTTTAATGTGTTGCTGAATTCTGTTTGCTAGGATCTTATTGTATATTTTTGCATTGATATTCATTAGTGATATTGGTCTATAATTTTCTTTCTTTGTTGGATCCTTTCCTGGTTTGGGGATCAGGGTGATATTTGCTTCATGGAATGTGTTGGTAAGTATTCCTTCTTTTTTTAAATATTTTTTTGGCTGGGGCTGGGTTTTAACCCGCCACCTCCTCCATATGGAGCCGGCGCCCTACTCCTTTGAGTCACAGGTGCCGCCCTTCCTTCTTTTTCTGTGCTGTGGAAAATGTATAATATAGGTACTGGTTCCTGTTTAAAGGTTTGATAGAATTCTGATGTGAAGCCATCCGGTCCTGGACTTTTCTTTTTTGGGAGATTTTGTATTGCTGATGCTATTTCAGTGATTGATGCAGGTCTATTCAAGACTTCTAATTGTCTGTGGTTGTGTCTAGGAAAGTGGCGTGCTTCCAGGTATTGGTCCATTTCCTTCAGATTTTCATATTTCTGGGAATACAGTTTTTTGTAGTAATCATTGAGGATTTTTTTTTTTTTTTGGTAATTTCTGAGGCGTCTGTTGTTATTTCTCCTTTATTGTTTCTGATAGACGACATTAGAGATTTTACTTTTCTTTTTCTGGTTAGGTTGGCCAAAGGTTTATCAATTTTATTAATCTTTTTTAAAAAACCAATTTTTTATATTGTTGATCTTCTGAATGATTCTTTTGTTTTGAATTTCATTTAATTCTGCCCTAATTTTGGTTATTTCTTTTCTTCTGCTGGGTTTGGGGTTGGAATGTTCTTTCTGCTCCAGTTGCTTGAGATGATCCATTAAGTTGTTGACTTCCTCTCTTTCAGTTTTCTTGATGAAAGCTTCCAATGCTATCAATTTCCCTCTTAGGACTGCCTTTACTAGTATCCCACAGGTTTTGATAATATTTGTCTTCATTATCATTTTATTCCATAATTTTGGTGATTTCCTTTTTAATCTTGTCTTTGTCCCACCTGTCATTCAGCATATGATTATTTAGTTTCCATGACTTTGAGTATGAAGATTCCTGTGGCTGTTGAGTTCAACTTTTATTCCATGGTGGTGTGAGAAGATACAAGGAATAATTTCTATTCTTTTAAATTTGCTGAGGTTAGACTTGTGTCCTAGGATATGATCAATTTTGGACGATGACCTGTGGGCTATGAGAAGAATGTATATTCAGTTTTATTAGGATGAAATGTTCTGTAGAGGTCTGTTAAATCCATTTGTTCTAGGGTCAGGTTTAAGACTAATATTTCTTTGTTTAGTTTCTTGGAGGATCTATTTAAAACTGTCAAAGGGGTGTGAAAAATCTCCAACTATTATAGTGCAGGAAGATATCAAGTTGTTCATATCTGTTAGGGTTTGCTTTATAAATTGAGAGCATTCTGATATGGTGCATAAATGTTAATTATCAAAATCTCTTCATATTCAGTGTTTCCCTTGAGAAATACGTAGTGACCATCTTTAACTTTCTTTTTTTTTTTTTTTTTTTTTGGTTTAAAGTCAATTGTATCTGCAAATAAAATTGCAACCCTGCTTTTTTCTGGTTTCCATTTGCTTGTATTATAGATGTCCATCCCTTCACCCTGAGTCCATTTTTATCCTTTAAGGTAAGATGAGATTCTTATATGCAGCAGATATCTGTATGCAGCATAAGTGGCTGCATTTATGTATCCAGTCAGCCAGCCTGTGTCTCTTTTGAAGACAATTTAAACTATTCACATTAATTGAGAGAATTGATAAGCTTGGTTGTGTTTTGGGCATCATGATTTTCAGATGTCCAGTGGACATTTTTAATTTTTTCACCACTGTGGAAGTTGGGTTTTGTTCACAAATTTCTGACTGAGTTCACTTTGGTGGTAGAGCATTGTTCTGGTCGTTGTCGAGGATGGATCTGAGAATATCCTGGAGAGCTGGTTTAGCCGGATATAGGATCCTGGGCTGAAAGTTATTTTGTTTTAGGAAATTGAAGGTCAATAACCATACTATTCTGGCTTGAAATGTTTTGACTGAAGATCTGCAGTCACTCTGATATTTCTCCCTTTGTAGGTGATGCTTTTCTTACATCTGGCTGCTTGCAGAATTTTCTCCTTGGTCTTCACTTTGGCAAAGTTAATCACAATGTGTATAGGAGATGCTTTATTTGGATTGAGGCTTGCTGGGATTCTGAAACTGTCTAAAACCTGAATTTCTGTATCTCTCGCAATGCTTGGGAAGTTCTCCTCCGTACTCTCTTGGAGTAGAGCATCAGTGCCTTTAGGACCAGCCTCTTCTCCTTTGGGAATTCCTAAGATGAATATTTGATCTTTTGGAGTGATCCCACAACCCTGTCAGGGAATGCTCAGTTTTTCCTTTCCATTGTCTGTCTCTTTGAGTGTTTGAGAATATTCAAAAACTTTGTCTTCAATTTCAGAGATCCTTTCTTCTGTCTGGTCACCACCATTACTGAGGGATTATACTGTATTTCGGAGCTCCTTGACTAACTTTTTCATTTCCTTGAGCTCTGCTATCTCTTTTCTCATTATGCCCATATCTTTGGTGACTTTGTGTTTGAATTCATTAATTTCTTGAGACAACTTTGGAACTACTCTTTGGATTTCAATTTCTAACTTTTCTTTCATTCTGTTCTTTTTATTTGCCATCCATATTGTGAATTCTATTTCTGACATTTCAGCCATTTGTTTATGCATGGCATCTTCAGTTGTATCTCCTTTGTCATTCCTCAGGAGGGGTTGATCAACTCTGGTTATTCATGTTGCCAGAGTTCTTCCATTGGTTCCGCACCATGTTTATTTTCCACTGTTTGGTTATTAGAACTGGTAGTGTGAGATTTTAGATAGTAAAAAAAGATAGTAGAGATAATCAGCCTCTTACCAAAGCATTAGGCTTTGTAATTGTGGTTTAACTTCTACAACCTTACAAAGGCCCCTTTCAGGGGGTGGTGCCTGTGGCTCACTGAGTATGGTCCTGGCCCCATATACCAAGGGTGGTGGGTTCAAACCTGGCCCTGGCCAAACTGCAACAACAACAAGAAAATAGCTGGGTGTTGTGGCGGGTGCCTTTAGTCCCAGATACTTGGGAGGCTGAAGCAAGAGAATTGCCTAAGCCCAAGAGCTGGAGGTTGCTGTGAGCTGTGATGCTATGGCAGTCTACCGTGGGTGATGAAGTGTTACTCTGTCTCTTAAAAAAAAAAGAGAGAGAGAGAGAAAGAAACAAAGGCCCCTTTCAGAGTTTTGGCCAGAGAACCTACTTGGTGAGATAGTGTAAGGCAGCTCTGTTTTGATCTCTGCCAACCTCTAGCCTATCCTAAGAAGCCAGGTATTAGGTTTAAATCTCAGCTGTAAAGAGATACAGACAGCTGCAGTGCCTAGCCCCCACCCTTCAGGTCTTTACTGCTACAGAACTTTGAAGGTTAACCTCAGAGTGTCCCCTGGTGGACAGCCTCAGACACGAGTTCCAATTAAATTGTTTCAGGGAGTGTAAACCCTGCTCAACAGAGAAGGATCCAAGGGTCTCTAATAGTACAATTGCAGCCAGGGATCCATGCCCTGCCCATCAGACTCAGTCCACACTGTTGTCCACTTCTCTGCTCACAGGCCCAGTTGGAGCCGAGGACCATGCCCCCACCCGCCAGTCTCATTCCACACCTGGCAAGCCTCTGCTCGCAGGCCCAGCTGGAGTCAGGGGACCATAACCCTACCCACAGGTCTCAGTCCACTCCTGGAAGCTTGCCAGCTCAGTTGGAGTGAGGGGCCCTTGCCTCAGACCTTGGTCCACACCCGGCAAGCCCTGCCCACCAAACTTATTCCACACAGGCCACCAGTCTCCCACTGGGGGCGCCATCAGAGCTGGTGGGCTCTGCACCTCCTCCCATCAGACACAGCCCAAACCAAGGGCGAACACCACCACTGGCTGGGCAAAGTCATAACCAGGGGACTACTCCTCCTCCCACCAAGTGTCCCTTTCTTCCCACACCATCTTTCTGCCCTACTAATCACAGATTCTGTCCTGGTGATTGGGGGTCCACACTATGCCCAGATCCCTTGGGAAGAGAGCAGACACACTGTGCTCTGCAGGGGGCAAAACTTCAGACCGCCATCTGAGGTGGGAAGGGTGGACTGGGAATTTGGAATTGTCAGGGAAAATGTTTGTTCAATTTTATGTCCGGCGGAGTGGTGTCTAGGTTCATAAGTGGGATCTCCTTGGAGAAAGAGACCCGGTGTTTAACAGCTCTTTCCAGTGAGGTAAAACGAGAGGTCTTTTGTTCCTTGCTTGCTTGCAGAGAGCCCGTGGCGAGTCTCCCACTTTGGCAAGGGGTCTCCGGTCCTCTAATTGTTAGGCTTTGTACCCATGATTTGTTTTCTTAAATGCTCTTCCTTGGGAGTCACAGCTTGCCAAACTTTTTTCTTGGCTCATCTCCTCACCTTTGGCTTCATAGAGTCCCATTCTGTCCAGTTTTTCTCCCTCTGGTCTGGAGCCTCTGCCGAGGGTTGCTACCAGTCAGCCCAATTTTGTTTTGATTTCATATTTTACCCAATGGTTGTTCAAAAATATATTGTTTAGTTTTCATGATTTTGTGAATTTTTCTATTTTCTTTCTGTCATTGATTTCTAATTTCATTTCATTGTGGCCTGAGAAGACTGTTGGTATGATTTCAATATTCTTAAATTTGTTGAGAATTGTTTTGTGTTCTAACATGTGACCTATCCTGCAGAATGTTCTAGGTGCCCTTGAGAAGAGTGTTTATTCCACTGCTGTGTTATGTAGAAGGTTCTTCGTATATCTGTGAGGCCTGTTTGTTCTATACTGTCACTCAAGTCAGTTGTTTTCTCATTGATTTTCTGCCTGATGTTGTGCTTCTCAAAGTGGGCATTGATAACGCTCAGTGTTATTATATTGCTGTCAATTTTTCCCTTAACATCTGTTAATATTTGTCTTACATATTTAAGTATTTTGATGTTGGATGTATAAATCTATAATTATTATATCTTCCTGTTGATTTGAAATTTTTAATCATTACATAAAGGCTCTTGATCTCTTGTGACTTTTTCACTTTCTATTTTGTCTAATATAACTATCACTACCCTGTTCTCCATTGGTTATCATTTGCAAAGAATATCTTTTTCCATCCCTTTACTACTAATCTATATCTGTTTTACATATAAAATGAATCTTGTAGACTGCACATTGCAGATTCTTTTTAAAATATCTCTTTAGCTCTTCTATGCCTGTTGATTGATCCTTTAATTCATTTACATTAAAGTAGTTATTGCAATACGAGGTAAGCATATTCTGTTTACATTTTGTTGTTTTCTGTATGTTTTGCAGTTCTTCTGTCCCTCTGTTTATTTCTTACTATCTTCTTTTTTCGTACAATTATTTTTGTAGTGGTTTGGTTCGATTCTTTTCTCTTTATCTTTTTTATTTCTAGTATATGTTTTCCATTTGTGGTTACCATGACTCTTGTATTTGTTGTTGCAACTTTTAATTTGATAATGACTTATGTTCAATTACGTAGAAACTTCTACTTCAGTGTTTTTCAGCCTTATTTATCTCACAGCACACTTGAACCTATAGTTAAAGTTCCATGGCACACTTAAATTCTGTTGATCAAATTTAAAAAAGTAAAAAAAAAGAATATACTTACTGTGCTTTGAATGTCTTTCAAAAATAATTTAATTAATGATCTTTACAAATTTTTGTGGCACACCTAAGATCCTCTCAGGGCACACTGGTTGAAAGTCACTGCTGTACACTTACTTACTCTCCCCCCTCCCACAGTTCATGTTTTTAAAGTCAGAGTTTACTTCTTTTCTACTGTGATTCAATAGGCAAATTCTTATGGTTATACTTATTCTTAGTACTTTTGTTCTCTGATTTTTTTATATTAGAGTTACAGGTAATTTGAGTATCACCATTATAGCATTATTTTATTCTGAATTTGACTATACTGTATTTATTTTTACCAATGAGATTTATATTTTCATGTTGCTGGTTGGCATGTTTTTGATTGTATATGAGGAACTCCTTTAAGGATTTCCCATAAGACAGGTATAATGGTGTCATACTCACTTGGTTTTTGTTTGTCTGAGAAACACTTTATCTCCTTTTCATTTTTAAGGACAGCTTTATAGTGTATATTATCTTCACTATCAGTTTTCTTTTCTTTAGTACTTTGAATACATCATCCCACTCTATTTGAACCTTCACAGTTTTTCAAAGTCCTCTTTTTGATCTTTGACTTTTAACAGTTTATTTGT
This sequence comes from Perodicticus potto, assembly GCA_963574655.1. Taxonomy (NCBI): domain Eukaryota; kingdom Metazoa; phylum Chordata; class Mammalia; order Primates; family Lorisidae; genus Perodicticus; species Perodicticus potto. The sequence continues at coordinate 30,191 of CAUYRH010062887.1, read as the reverse complement.
AATTTGTCTCAGTCTAGTCCTCTTTTATTTTAAACTTTTTTGTTTTTGTTTTTGTCACTCTGGTAGAGTGCAGTGGCATTTCATAGCTGACAGAAACTCAAACTCCTGGGCTCAAATGATCCTTCTTCCTCAGCCTTCCATGGACTGGGCATACAGCTATACACTACTGCACTTGGCTAAGTTTTTTAAAAATTTTTTTGTAGAGACAGGGTCTGTCTCTTGCTCAGGCTGCTCACAAACTCCTGACCTCGAAATCTTCCTGCACTGGCCTCCTGGAGTGTAGGGAGTACAGGAATGAGCCACTGTGCCTGCACTACTTTTTATTTGGGAGTCTATGGGCTTCTTGAGTCAGTATGTCTATTTTGCTCCCCATATATGGAACGTTTCATTTATTTCTTTAAATAAGCTTTCAGTCTCTATCTCTTTCCTCCTTTTGGGACACTTTTATAAAAATCCACATGTTGGTTTGCTTATGGTATCTTGTACAAGTTTTCTAGACTTTTTTCACTTTTCTTCATTTTTTTTCTTCTTCTCCAACTGGGTAATTTCAAAAGACCATCTTAAGGTTCAAGGAATCTTTCTTCTTACTTGAGCAAGTCTGCTGTTGTAGCCCTTTGTTGAATTCTTTAGTGCAGTCATTGTATTCTTCAGCTTCAGAATTTCTTTTGATTATTTTTTATATTTTTTAATCTGTTTGTTGAACTTCTCGTTTTATTCTTTTGTTTTTTGCTGGATTTTGTTAAATTGTTTATGTGTATTCTATTGTAGTTTGTTAAATTGTTTATGTGTGTTCTATTGTAGTTTGCTGAATTTCTTTAATTATTTTGAATTCTTTGTGGGCAGTATGTAGAGCTCTATTTCCTTGGTGGGGGGTTACTGACAATATGTTGTGTTCTTTCATGGTGTCATGCTTCCTTCATTTTTCATGTTTCTTACATTCTTTTGTTGGCCGTGAGTGCATTTGAGGAAGCAAGAAGCAGTCATCTCTTCTAGACTTTATGGATTGTCTTCAGTAAGGAAAGACCTTTACTTGCAGTAGCTGAGGTCATGAGTTACTGATGTGGAAGCCTGCAGGAGCATGATGTTGTCCCAGACATAGTGGCATGTGGAGTGCCAATTGGGAAGGTGTGTGGGTTCAGGAATTAGGACCAGTAGTATGGTGGCTTGGGCAGTTGTGTTTCTCAGTGATGAAATCTGCAAGAGAGGGTCTTTGTGTCTGCAAGGGCCATTTTGGGCCCCAGGGTGCTTCTGGGTTCAGCAGCAGGCGTGCTTGAGTAGGTAAAGGTCAGGGTTTGCTGTAGGTGTGTTCACATGCAGCACTGGAGGCCGGCTTTGTGGGCTAGGGCTCTTGAGCAGCAGGCATGAAGCACTGGGAGTCATGGTCTCTGGCAGGATCCAGGGCTAATTGTGAACATGCATACAGGTCATGCTAGGTCTTGGGACTGGAATGTGTTCAGGGGTAATGGCTGGAACAGGTCTAGTCTTGGGGGGCAGCAGTGGCTTAGTCAGCTGGGTTCACATAGGCAAAGTGACTGTAGTGGATTAGGTTCCTCAAATGTAAAATCTACCGTGGTCCTCCTTGGAGCAGGCTACTGGTGATTGTGTTGGCACCACCATTTAGCAGATACTGGTAGCCCCCACTTGCTTTGTTTCTAGTAATCTCCAGATATCTCATCTATGCCAGTCTTCCCAGAGATCTTGGAGGGGGGCGTGAAACTGAAGTAGGTCCTTTGGGCAAGCTGGGCAGCTGGTTGGTTGCTCACCTTGCTCTCCTTTTCCATCTGAGGGGAAGTCCTGGACAGAGGAAAATCCCTCTCAGTGTTTAACTATGTTGCCCTGACGGGATCGGATGATGTGGGCAAAAGGGAACTGTTCTAACCACACGTTCTCTATTGTTATTCTTGGGTGTTTTTTGTTTTTTCTCTTCTCTGTTGGACCTTCTTAACTGGATTCTTGAGCTCTCCTAGAGCTATTTTCATTTGTGAATATCTGTCTAGTTGTTTTTGTGGTCAGTCATGAGGGCTGGGGTCTGTGTTCTATCATTTTGGTGATGACATTCCTATGCTACTATTGTCATAGATTTTACTTCTGCATATATATGTAAACCCCGTGTTGTCTTTTTTTTTTTAAAACAATGGTATTTTGAGGAGATTTAAAACATTTTAGGTCTTTTCTGTTTACCCATATGGTGATAATTTAGGCTGCCCTTCATATCTTTGTGTACATCCAGATTTCCTTCTGACACCATTCTTCTGCCTTCGACTTCCTGACTTTGTTTAACCCTGCATGTGATGCAGGTCTGCTGGTAATGAATTTTTCAGCTTTTTGTATGGGTGAAATGTCTTTAGTTTGCTTTATTTTTGTAAGTTATTTTTGTTGGGTATGGAATCTTAGATTGACTTTTGTTTTTCCTTCACTTTAAAAATATTGGTCCATCATCTCAGTTGCGTAGTCTTTGAGAAGAAATCTTATGTGATCTCTATTCTTTAATGTAAATTTTTTTCTTTTGGCAGCTTTAAAATTTTTTCTTTTAAGCTGTTTGGTTATTATGTGCTTTGGTACAGTTTTCTTTAGATTTCCTGTTCTTTGAATTTATTGTGCTTCTTTGATCTGTAGATAGGTAATTTTCATAAAATTTAGAAGACTTTTAGCCATTATTTTTTCAAATAATTTTCCCCCATCCCCTCTTTTCTCTTTCTTAGGGATCTAATCACAGGTACATCAGTCATTTGAAATTAATTTGCAGTTCACTAATACTCTGTTCATTTTTTTCGTTGTTTTGCTGTCTATATTTTATTTTACTTCTATTGTTGCATGTTTAAATTTGCTAATCTCTTTGACTTCATTGTCTAATCTGCCATTAATCCCATCTAGTATACTTTTCATACCTTACATTGTGATTTTCCTTTGTAGAAGGTCGATTTCATGCTTCATATCTTTCATATCTCTTCTTTGCAAGTCTGACCTTTCTCTAGCTTTTGAAATATGTATAAGTAATGTAGTTATACTGACTGCTTTAATTCATTCTGGCACCTGTGTCATTTCTGGGTTGTGTCCCCCACCACAAGTGTGAGCTAGTCATTTCTTTGCTGGGTTCCTGCTCTGTGCAGCTCTCCCACACTGCGCCACCCTGTGCTGTGACTGGAGCCCATCTCTGCTCTCTTTAGGAGTAAACTGTGGCAATCATGAGGTCTACCTTGTTTGTTTCTGGCCTCTCAGTGATCGCTGTCCTTCACTGCCTCAAGTCCAGGGTCTTGAAAACTGTTATTTTGTATAATTTGTTCAGTTTTTCAGTTTATTCAGGCAGGAGGAGAAATATGGTCTCTTTTACTCCTTCTGGGCTGGGTCCTGAAGTCAATAAGCTTATTTCTAATTGATATATTTTAACAAAAATATACTTGCACAGTAAAACTAGTCAAAAGGTAAAGTCTTTGCTTTAGTCTCCCATCCCATCCCAAAAGTGGAACCTCACTTTAGTTTTTGAATGATTTTGTTTTTCAATGACTAAAACAATTAGCAATAAACCTGTTTACAGTAATCCTGTAATTAGTGATGGTTAAAAGTTATTGTAGATTTTATTATCTAAATACCTTTTAAGTCACATTTATTTTTTGACACTGTCTAAGCTAAAATTATTTCAGAAGTCTAGTTTAGAGGCGGGAATTTGAAAACCTACTCAATATAAAATTAATAATTTGGCTGGGTGTAGTGGCTCATTCATGTAACCCTAACACTCTGGGGGGCTGAGGTGGGCAGATTGCTTCAGCTAAGGAGTTCAAGATGAGTAGGAGTAAGAGCGAGACCTCATCTCTACTAAAAATAGAAAACTAGCTGGGCGTTGTGGCACAGCCTATTTGGAAGGCTGAGGTAAGAAGATCTCTTGAGCCCAAGAATATGAGGTTGCTGTGAGCTATGATGTTTCCACAGGATCTAGGGTGTCTCCAGGGTGACAGAGTAAAACTCTGTTCCCCCCCCAAAATTTGATAATTTGAATGAATCATTGTTTGAGTTCAGAGGGAGAAAAGAAAAGTATGTTAATCCTAATGTTTTACCAAAGAACATTTAATCTATAAATCTGTTTTTATAACAAGATATTCTTCTTTTTGGCAGCCTTACATTAAAACCATGGATATTCATGTCAGCCATTTGTGTCACATGTTATCATACCCAAGTATTGATAAAGTTACTTTAATAATCCCTTTATTTGTCAAGCTTTATAAACTCTCTCAAACTACTTCTTTTTTTTTTTTTTTGAGACAGAGTCTCACTTTGTCACCCTTGGTAGAGTGCCATGATATCACAGCTCACAGCAACCTCAAACTCTTGGGCTTAAGCAATTCTCTTGCCTCAGCCTCCCAAGTAGCTGGGACTACAGGTACCTGCCACAATGCTCGACTATTTTTTGTTGCAATTGTCATTGTTGTTTAGCTCACCTGGCCAGGTTCGTCAAACTACTTCTTACTGCTTTAGGAACATGAATATGCTTGCTAAAAGTAGAAGTTGAAAGAACATAAATTCTATTGACTCACATTGTGGGTGGAGAAATGAACTTTCTTAAATTGAGGGTTTACTCTGTATGTTAGTTCTGTTATAGGTAGAAATAGAAAAAAGTCATTATCAAGAAATTATGCATAAGTCATTTTAAGTTGGCTCATAGTGGAGGAAGTTGATATTTGTCATGAAGATTGTTTTATTATTGACAGATAATCCAGAGACAGTGTGGCTTAGTAGTATTTTAAAATTTGCTTTCTTAATATCCTTTTACCTTTGTACAGAGATGTAAGTTTTGAAGTTTATTTATTATTTTGAAGGTTATTTATACACTTTTAGAATAAGTATTAATTAAATTAAAGCTTTGCTACTTTTTTAAAAGTGTTGGGACTTTAAATTTTAAAATTATAATTCATAATTTAATTATTATCATGACAAAACTTGTCAGGCAGAATTTTAGAGAAGTAATTATTTATAGTTTCTTGCTGTCCTGTCGTATAGTGTATTTTCAGAATTGAGAATTGTATTTTGGCAAGAATAATCTTTCAGTCAGTCAACATCAGTTAGATTTTTAAAAATATTAAATTTGAAAAAATAGTATCTTTAGTACCATGAGCTAATATTTTTTTTTCTAGTTCTTCAGTGCACTGTGGCAACAGGCTCCTAGATTTCTGTTTATGAAGTCAACCTGAAATTTCCTTGGAGCCAAAACACGTCAAGATAGAGTCTTTTGTTTGTGTGTTGTCTGGGTCTTCCATATTTGGGCTTGACCTGACTCTCAAGATACCAAGTTGAGTCTACTGAGCAGTCCTCATGAAAGCACTTTCTCACTGTCCATACATGCCTTCCCTTCCTGTAGTGACTGTGTGCTTGTCTTCTGCCTTCACTCTGATGTGGTGATGCTGTCACAACAGGACATGGGTCGTGTTCAGGGTGGTTGGATCACACATACCACATACAAGTAGTTTTCAAAGTGGAATTTGTGCATCCCCATGAAATCACAAAGTCACTGAGCTGTGAAGAAAATATTAGAACTTATATTTATGTTTATTGGAGTTTTTAATGTATTTGTTAAAAGATAATGTATGTGATCAGTAAATAGTACATATACAGTTTATAAATAAATACACATAGATTGGACATAGGTGCTCAAATTTTGTTTTTACTAATGATAGTATATGATCAAGAGCATCTGGGGTAGGGTTTTTATTCTGGGACCTATCAGTTCTTTCATAAGTGAGCTTCATGGTATGCAAAATTGTGTGTATGTGTACATATGAGTGTGTTTCTTGTGAGAAGATCCATAGCTCTCACCAGATTATCAAAGGGGTGAGAAGGTGTGAGAAGTTCTCACCAAATTATCTTTGGCTCTAAAGATCAAATAAACTACTTATTTGGGATGTCTGGACCAAAACTACTGAAGCTTGTTTTAGTAGGACGATAGCTTATTTACAGTTGACTTTCTAGGCTAAATTAAATGGTATTTTCTTTGTAAAATAAGGTATGTAATTAGATGTGTATTCCTTTTAACAAAGTAAAATTATGTAAGACTTTTGCTGAAGAATTGCAGCCCAGATGGTCATCTTCTCTGCCTGGCAATGTTGCCTGCTCTTTTGGTAGCTGGGTTTTAAGCTTTTTAACAAAGGTGTTTTATTGTGTGTTTTCATTAATCTTATGTCTTCTAAAAGTGTTTTGTATATTGTTCTCTTTCAAATTCAAATACATTGCCCCTGGGTAGAAGTGACTCCAGAAGAGCTACTTTTGGAATCTTGTGTGTTATACTGTTTTGTAGGAGGGTTTTCTAGTTGCCTCTTGTGGAGGCCATCTCTAGTGGGTAATGGGATTGCTTTGGAGTGGGGGTGACAGTTAAGTTCAAAAGTGAACAAAAGATAATGTGAAATTGAGCTTAGTCAAGTTATTCATGAAATCACCCATAAAATGTGCTACATAATTTTGTTTATACTGTCCTGTAGGCAGTTGTTATTTATTTGTTTTTTATTGAGACAGAGTTTCACTGTGTCACCCTTGGTAGAGTGCTGTGGTGTCACAGCTCACAGCAACCTCAAACTTTTGGGCTCAAGCAATTTTCTTGCCTCAGTCTCCCCAGTAACTGGGAATACAGGTGCCCTCCACAAGAGGTGCTCAGCCCCAGAGCATGTGGCCGGTGCCACAGGCATCCAGCCAGTTGTTATTATTTCTTCCAGCCCTTTGTAGTTTAACTTTTATATAGCCCCTAACTAACTGTTCAATTTCGTCTCTGAAGATTATTGACAATCTTATTGTTCCTTGACTGGTCACCTGAATGATGTGATGTGATTTCTATCATGTCAAAAAATCCCACCATTCACATATTTTTCCCAGTAAGTATTGGACCTGGGACACAAGTTCATTAAATAGAATGACTATTTAAGCCATTTTTTAAAAATAAGACATTTAAAAATGTGTATAGGTGAATTTAAATAACTTAAATGGATAGATAATACCATTCTACTGCATTTCCAGCTTTGCCCTTTTACTCCACAAGTCTACAGCACTAAATTCAGACTAATACTTTTTTTCAGGAAAGGAAATGATCCTACTTATTTTTTCATTTATGTAATAAATATTAAGTATGTAGAAGGGCATTGGGATTATAGGAGTGAAACAGACAAATCCCTGTTCTTATTGAACTTACATTCTAGTGGGGAAAACACGCAATAAGTAAGCCAAAAGGGGGAAAAATGGGTAATATATGTGATGAAGAATCATAATCAGAGCTGAGGACTGTGGAGGGTCCAGCTGTTCCATGTAGAGGAATCCAAGGAGGTGGCATTAAGCAGAGACCTGGATGAAGACAGGGGACTGGACAAGCAGCTCCCCAGAGGGGCAGCAGACGAGGTGCGAGGACTTGCTCAGTCACAGCTGTCTGGTCTCCCCGTGCATGTGTCTGCCCACCTCCCACAGGAACCGTGTTCTGCCCAAGGACAAGGGGTGTCTCATTATGGCCCTGTTGCTCATTACTTGCCCGTGACTGTGGCGCATGAGGGAAGTAGGTTAGGGCTGGCTTCAGGTTGCCACACTAGATAACAATTCTATATTTTAAACTGCAATTCATTCATTAGAGCATCTCGCATAACAGAAATGAGAAAGTCCCTGTAGTTTGATCTGATTTGTGCTTTATTTTATAACAAATTAAATATATCTTATCTGATTTTATTAAGGGCTGTTTTATTTATTTTCAACAGGAATCACTAGATTTGATCTACTTGGAGACTTTGGAAGGTTTAATTGGCTGGGAAATTTCTATATTGTTTTATCCTACAATTTGCTCTTTGCAATCGTGACGACATTGTGCCTGGTTAGAAAGTTCACCTCTGCTGTACGGGAAGAGCTCTTCAAGGCACTGGGTAAGCCTCAGTTTTGTGGATGTTTTTCTTCTTTCTACTAATTAATAATTTTGATATTTGAGTTAATTTAAAATCTTTAGCTATTTAGTTTTCCAATGTGTGGAACCTTTGAGGTCAAATTCTTGATCTACCACTAATAGATTATAATTTTCTGTACAAAAATGACTTCCCTTCATTGAGCCTCAGCTTCCTCACACATCTTAAAACAGTGATCATACCTTCTTCCTTGTTGGATTACTGTCAGTATTAACTGCATGATGTTTGTGAGGCCTTAGAATAGTGCCTGGCACATTCTGAGAGCGCAGGAGCAGGAGCCCTGCCAAAGCTGGTGGTGGTCATGGTGGTGGCAAGGGAAGCACTGTGTTCAACACTTATCTTTTGTGATACCTTCTAGTTAAACCTTCTTTTGAGGCTTGGATTTTATAAGTACACAATCTGACAATTAAGTTTGTGAACTCATCTTAGGAAAAGTGCTATCCACCTCTTTGCTGACTGCTGCAGTCACCTTTGAAGCACTGATACCAGTGTCTAGTCCCACCTTCAAGGGACTTTTTCCAGGATGAGTTCATAAACGCAATTGTCACACCTTCGTACAATGACAGCTCAGAAGGCTATTCCAGAAAGTGAGTTCCAAAGTTACCTTGAAGGGTGGACGAGGTGCTGGTGTTGGTGCCCAGCTTCCTAAAGGGACTACTTGAAGGTGACTCTAGGGATGCTCAGCAACAAGGTATGTAACACTTTTTCTAGGATGAGTTCACACTTAATTGTCAGACCTCATATAAACCTATAATTCTCTTCAGTAAGCCAAATAATAATTCGGGATAAAAATGTTACCATTGTTGGCACTGACAGGAGAGAGGGCATTTTGGTCATGTATCCGCGAGTCACAGATGTCATAGCATGGTTAAGAGCTGGCAGGTCCGGCTGAAGGTGCGTGTGATCTGTGAGTGTAGCTTGTCTCTGTGTTCGTGCTCAACACGTTTCATTATACTTTAAGAGACCAGGACGATATAAACTCTCTTGGGTTTGGGGTAGGCAATTTTATGCCACAAGAAGGAAAAAGCCGTGATTTATTGTAAAAGTTATAGAAAACACTGATATTAGCTCATTTATCTGAGTGGCACCATTCGAATGCTTAGACTTGGTGTTACTTGTGGCTTTTAGTTATTGCTTCAGGCCACATACTGATTGGTCTAATTTTCAGTTAGTAAACTATATGGGCTGCAATAAAGCTTCACACATCACCAAGCTTTCCAACCTTAATGTTGAAAATGGTGACCTTCAGGAGGAAAATGAGATTTTTAGATCATCTATCCGTGTGTATTTTACTTTGAATATGCCCTGTGAGGGGTGGCTGATGGAATATTGCCTGAAAGGAAAATCTTATTTTTAGCTAAAGTGCCAGATGATTTATAGATTTTAATGCTTAAATTTCATACAATTGGCCAAATTTAGAACTGCAAGATGAAATGAGAATCAAACAGTCCTTTCAGTCAAATGTATAGAGAGTCAAAACTTAATTTTTAGCCCAATTGTAATATTAGCAAGATTAGTCAGTCATAATCTCAGATAAATTCCCATTTAAATGAGATTATTGCAAATGAATTGCACTAAGTTTAGCATTTGAGGAGGGTATTTTGGATATCATTTTGCTAAATAGTAAAATATAACTTAACCAGAGGTAAAATGTCTTAAATGTGTTAGTTCTTTGATAATAAGAGGCAGTTGAATTATCAGAAATTATATAAAACTGGATTCTATTATGGATTTACTTTTTTCCTGAAAGTGTTTTTGCTATTCTTTGGAGTGTGCTAAGGTAGAAATTTATACCTAGGGAGTGATTCTCATTAAGTATGTGCAATGTTTGAATGATTGGAGATCTTCAGTTGGATTTCACTGAGAGTTATAATTTGATTATAAGATGTAACTATCTCCTTCTTATTTTCCTTCCTTTTTTGTAGACGTTTTCCCCTTTTCTACTACGTTCATTAATAATAATAGTACCCATCTCAGAGAATATCAGGCACATGGTGAACACTCATAATTCAGCTATGGTGGTAATGCAGGCAGTTGTTTCTAGATTGTCTGCAGAAGGGAGATGTTGTAACTTTTCAGAATGCACCCAGGTTTTAGCAAGAAGTCTACCCTGAAAGGGCAATTCTGTTTCGGTTCAGGACGGCACCTCACTGACCCTCTCCTGACTCAGCCCTTTTCAGAGAAGCTTTGTTTGAGTGCACTCCTACCTCTCGCAGCTCTAGGCTCCTACTGTCACTCGGCAGTTTGGTTTTCCTGGGAACAGAACCATTGTTTATATTGGATTGATTTCTTTCTTTCTTCCCATTCAAACATCATAGAGAGGCTCAGTTTTGTCTTTTATTTCACTAAGATATGCAGGTGACAGGAATTTTATAACTTGGAGTGCTGTGTTGGTTGAAGAATGGTACAAAACTGCCTAGTAGGCAGGGAGATTAACCAACTGGAATTTTAGCGGAAAAATCTTTTCTAAGTAAGCATTTGAGGTGTCAAGAAGGTCTAGGCCTTATGAAAATTACTTCCTTCCATTTTTTCCTGTAGATCTGCAGTTCGTGTATAGTCATGTGCACATGACAGTCTTTTGTCAGCTACAGGTGGCAGTGCTCCCCTTAGAGTGTAATGGAGCTGGAACGTTCCTGTTGTCTAGTACGTCGCCCCTGAAACATCACAGCACAAGGCATCACCTTTCTATGTGTTGATGTGCTCAGGTACATGAGTACTTTGCACCGTGTTCCAGGTGCCTACAGCGTTCGGTACAGGACCACAGTGAGCACATCTGCAGCCTGGGGCAGTCGGCTTTGCCACACAGCCTAGAAGGGCGTGTAGGTTGGTGTGGGACAGTTTGATATGCTGGAGTGGCTGTGCCACCGAGGTTTGAGTCAGTAGACTGTGATGTGTCACAGTGCCAGAACTGCCTGATGATGACTTTCTCAGATTGCATCCCCACTGTTCCACAACACAACTCTACCCTTATATGTTGTATTTCATCTTCATTAAAGTGTTTGAAGCTTTAGTACCACATAAAATCTTAAATTTTCTTCTACCTTTTCTTCCTGTATATCAAGTATGTTATATAAATAGTTGCTCTATGATACAAAGGTAAATTTAAATTTAAAAGAGACTGATAATTTTTTATTCTGTCAAATACATTTGAATAGTGAAAAATTATTTGTGTTCAATTTGTTCTTTTGCCATTTTTTTCTCTTGTTTATGGTAATTTTTTCATTTTAATTCCATAACACTATCATTCCTGAGTGGGCAGATTTTAAAACAGAAATGAGAACATAACTTATCTCTGGTTAGGTTCCCTGGGAAGTGCACTTTGGATGGGAGCAAGCTTGCCAGCAGGAGGTCTAGCAGAGGGACTGAGGGCCGGGGAAGGGACTCTGCACACGTGGGGTGGCACCTCGCTGGCTGGCACCAGCAGCTTCAGCCAGCCCTGTGTGATGTGGTGCCTAACACATGACCCTTCTGAGCCCCACTGAACTGAGGAGAAGGGGACAGGCCTTTATACACATGTGTGCTCTGTCCATCATTGGAGAAGGCTGCCCTGGACAGGGAGATCTTGCTGTGGTGTCTTCCACTCAGGCCACCCCAAGGGAGTGTGCAGTGGGAGGAAGAAGCCTTGCATTCCTCGGAGCCTCTGGCAGCACGTCACAGCTTCCACCATAGACCCTGACACTCTGCTTTGTAACTCTCTTCTTCCCCTACTGCACCCCTTTGCCCAGCCGCTCAACAATACATCATTTCTCATCATTTTCTTAATTTCTCTGCAGGGCTTCATAAACTTCACTTATCAAATGCTTCAAGGGATCCAGAATCAACCAAGCCTTCTGTAAATGGGCACCAGAAAGCACTGTGACACACAGGTGGCCCTCTCTGCAATCAGGAGCCCCGAGACCTGCAGACTCACGGCATTCCCGTCAGGCATGGAAGCATTTTCATACTGACTTTGGCTCATATTTAGGATCCGGGCCTCTCAGCATTATTTTTTTCCATTACCTACTAAGAACTTGGCTAGTGCTGCTCTTTCTTATTTTATAAAATTTAACTTTCTGATCCACCCCCTTAGTTTCTAGTTTAACGCAGATTCATTAGAGATGTATAGAACAGCGACACATTTGTTCACATTGGTAAATAGAATTATCCATCTGAAAAGTTTTTTTCAACTGATATGAAAATGCTAGAAAAGGCAAACTTTAGGACTTTCTAAGATTGATTTAAATCCTATTATATACTTTATTCAGGATATAGAAGCCTACTTGAAAGACATCCTTGATACTAAGTGAAGGTTTTTCAGAAAATGCAGTTTTCATAAGTGATAGAAACTGCTTGTAGATGTTATTATTGCCGTAGTACATTGGAAATGTAATGATTGCAAATTATATTTTTTATTTTCTTTTTAAAAAAACCACAAAGTACAGTTTCTCATTTATATTATAGAATGATATTAATTAGACTTTGAGCCCAGCGAAAAATACTAAATTCTTTTAAACCACGTTTCTGTACAACAATAAGCTATGGTGGGAAGTGTCATGTAATCACAGCATCAGGCCAGCGTCTGTGTGTGTGAGTCCACGTACCTCTCCTAACATAGTTGCCAGTGTTGAATACACTTGTAACTTATATTTTGCCTTATAGGCTATATGTACACTAAGTTTTTTTCTAAAGCGTTTTTTCAAATATCACTTAATTCTCTGTGCTTTTGTGACGCTTATGAAAAATACTAGTGCTGAGTGATAGCAAACCCTCTTTTCCCATGTTCTTCAGGCTTTGATTACTTTTATATGTGCCACTTTAAACTTCTGTCTTGTAAAATCACCAGTTTAACACTCAAAACTCACAGCATCAGCATTCATGATGTAAGAATAGTTTTGCAGTGTCATATGATCTGAATATCAGTTATTAAATTGTAAATAATTGTTGGGATGGTTTCTTGGCTTTAAGTCCACTGAATAAAGACTATGAACACATACTCTGTGTCACCCACTAGGGCAGAATAGCGAAAGTTTGCAAAGTTAGGAGATGGGCCCACTTGAACGTAACTCATGGATAAATGTATATGTTCACATGCACTATGTGTATGGCAATAGATTGTCTGTGTTCAGACAAAAGTAAACATTTTTCTCAAATTGTTGAATTTAAAGTTATTTTGGAGAAATTTATAAAAAATAGACTGTATCTATTTGACATCAAAAATTTCCACTTAGAACTAAAATAATAAGAAAACTTAATCTGTATATTTATAAATTTCATTGAGTCTACTTTGCTTATGAGCTTTACATCTTTAAAAAATGCAGCTTGGTTTTAACATAAAAGAACATTCATTTTGTGATTCTCTGCAGCTCTCAGTAGACGCCACCAGTCTACTATCAGTGAATTTCTAAACTTAAGATCTCCATACTTAGAAAATTAATATAAGCCAATTGCTTTCTCATTTCACCATTAATGAGACCTGTTTAAGCCTTCATTGCAAGCTTTGATTTTTAGTGAAACTTGGAATCTGTACTTTCAGCAGACTAAGTCCAGGGTAGAACAGGAAGTCTACTAATACGCATGTCCCTTTTAACTTACGCCATTTCCGGGCACATTCAAAGAAAGAGATTCTAGGTATTGTAAACGTATAAAATTTTTTCAGCAAAATATTAAACTTCTCAATGTCTCTCAACTTTTCGTTCATTTGAAAGTTTCTTTCCATCAAAGGACTGGAGCCAGGTTTGGCTCAGTAAGGTTAGGGAAGTGAATTGTGAAGGGTTAAGGCCCTTGCTGGACATCTCCTCGCCGCCGTTGAGACAGAAGAGGAGCATGCTGTGGAAGGACAGCTTCCAGCCCAGAGCCTCAGGCACCTTGCTGACCAACGCAGATGCCACATGCTTGTTCTGCTGCAGGGTCACAGACTCTTGAGGTTCCATTCTTGACACACACGAGTGAGCTGTGTGCTGTTCTCTGATGGATGCTGGAGGCTGCTTTGCACACAAGTCCAGAGGCAGGTGGGAGACTACTAAGGCCAAGTGGGCTGGATCCTGGGTAAGGACAGTCCCTCTTAGGGGTCTTCACTACAGCAGCTGCTGTGTGCTAGGGAAAGGCACTCAGAGCCTGAAGATGGAGCTCCCCACATGCTCACAGATTAATTTCAGAGCTGCCATTTCATTTCTAATTGGATGAGGTTACACTGGTGACTCCCTTAAATCAAGAGGTCCTTTTATTCTCTCTTACCTTTAGTCTATTTTAAAAGGGCATTAGGCACTACATATAGTCACAGAATTTCTTAAGGACACTTAGCAGAGTCTTGTTAATTGGTTCTGTAATATTTACATAAATTGTTTTATAATTAGACATTTTTCAGATTATGACATTTATATTGATTTTTACTGATTTTCATAAATGTTTCTTAAATTTACTATTTACACAGCTTTATGTACATTCTGTATATAAATAGACCTTTAAGTATGAGATGTTATGTGAAAATTGTACACACACTAATGTTAGCTCCTTAAACTGCTACACTGAGGTGCTTGCTGGTGGGGAAGAATGACGCCTTCTGTTGTTTCGCCTCTCAGATGCATTTAAGGTGCTCACGCACCTGCTCCCGCAGCGCAGCCTCTGCCTCCCTGTGCTGGGTGCCTACTGGGCTGTCCTGGTAGCCTCAGGAATGACTTAATCGGCCAGCGATACAAGTGTCCATTGTTTATAAGCCCTTGTGCTTGCTTTTTTGTTAGCACAGTATTTGATGTATAAAGGCAGAATTAGTATGTTTTTCTTTTAAATGTGAATGGAAATGCAGCACTGACATTTTAAACTTCAGACAACTGGCATAATGCTACTTTAGAAATAATACTTGGACACACTGGTAAATTATTTTTATTTACAGATTGTTGTTTACATATTGTCTTGTTTGCTTCTTTGATATACTTTTAGTGTGACTTTTAAAATGTCTTAGGAATTAAAGTTTTACAAAAAGTGATTTCATATTTGGTTTATAAGCACTTATACATATGTGGGGGGGTTGGTTTTGGTTTCTTCAAAGTTAAATTATCCTCGTGGCTAAACTCAAGGGTATTTATGGACTACTTCCATTTCAACTTTATAAAGGGCAGTAATTATTCTGGTGAAATGTTGAATTGAGAAAGAAGTGGATATTTTATTTCTCTTTTTGTTGTGGAGTTATTGGTCGATCCGTGTCTTGCAACTCAAAATATAGCATCAATAATTGAAAGTAAGTATTTTCACTAATTTAGATTTGATTTCTCTAATTTCTTCCGAGCAGCAGCTATCTGAGGTCTGGGCAGCTTAGCTCAGAGTTCTTGGAAGAGTAAATGCAGTCAGCACCTTGTTAACTCACTGACAGAAACCTGGTGCCAGGGGCTGTCACGCTTTTAATCACAGTAAGCACTACATTTTACTTTGTAACTCAGTGCCTGCACACACATGTGCACACCGCTCATGCAAGCAGAAACTCAATATGTAAACAGGGCAGTTGCTGCATCTCCTTTATGCCGTGCATGGTGACATTTTCTATTTTTCATTGTTATTTTTAAAGAGACTAGACACAGCTATTCTCTGGCCTCCTTACGGGTGATGAACTTCAGTGTGGAAAGCAGCTAGAACCACATTCTGTGACGTGTAAGTGAAGAAAAGTTAAAGCTTCTTGTGTTAGTTTGACATAATTGTTAAGGCATGTTCTTCCTTGAATCACAGCTGCTGCTATTGCTAACAAAAGTGATATTTAAAACTTTTGAGTGCTTGCTATATCAGGAACTTTACATACATTGTATATTTGAATATCAGAACTTTATTTTTTTATATTGTTGGGGATTCATTGAGGGTACACAGAAGCAGGTTACATTTATTGCTTTTGTTAGGTAAGGACCCTCTTATATTTGTGTCCTGCCCCCAAAAGTGAACCCTATCCCTTGACACTCCCCCATGCCCTCCCTCCTTCCCTTTCTCAGCTCTCCTTGTCCCCCATTCTCCACAGTATACTAGGACCTTAATTGTCCACATATCAGAATTGAGTACATAGGGTTCCCTATTCTTGTGATGCTTTACTAAGGGATAATGTGTTCCACATCCATCCAGGTTAATACAAAGGATGTGGAGTCTCCGTCTTTTTTAGTGGCTGAGTAGTGTTCCATGGTATACAAATACCACAGCTTGTTAATCCTCGAAGTGAAACATTCTCGAAGTGTTCCCTTTTCTCCACATCCACGCCAACATCTGTAGTTTTGGGATTTTGTTATGTGGGCTACTCTTACTGGAGTTAGATGGTATCTCAAAGTGGTTTTGATTAGCATTTCTCTGATGATTAAAGTGGCGTGGATGTGGAGAAAAGGGAACAGTTCTTCACTGCTGGTGGGAATGCAAGCTAACATGTTCCTTTTGGAAAGTAGTTTGGAGAACACTCAGGGATCTAAAAATTGACCTGCCGTTGGACCCTGCAGTTCCTCTACTAGGAGTATATCCAAAAGACCAAAAATCACTTTGCAAAAAAGATATTTGCACCAGATTATTCATTGCAGCTCAATTCATAATAGCCAAGTCATGAAAGAAGCCCAAGTGCCCATCAACCCACAAATGGATTAATAAATTGTAGTATATGTATACCATGGAATACTATGCAGCCTTAAAAAATGATGGAGACTTTGCCTCTTTTATATTTACATGAAGGGACCTGGAACATATTCTCCTGAGTAAAGTATCTCAATAATGGAGGAAAAAGTATACAAATGTACTCAGTACTTCTATGAAACCAACTTATATTTACTCATACTTTCTTATGAAAGATAGAACACAACTATAGCCCAGGATGAAGGAGAGAAATGGGGGGGGAAGGGATGGGAGGGAGGAGGTTTGATAGAGGGAGGGTAAAAGGCGGGACCACACCTATAGAGCATATTGCAAGGGTACAAGTCAAATCTGTCAAGTGTAGAACATAAATGTCTTAACACAGTAATCAAGTAAATGAGGTCAAAGCTATGTTGATTAGTTTGATGTAAGCATGTCAGATTGTATAAAAAAATCAACACATTGTACCCCACATATGCATAAGTGTATTCATGATCTATGTGTATATGACTTAATAAAAAAAAATCCATTCTTGAGTTGGTGGGCATTTAGGCTATTTCCACATCTTGGTGATTGTAAATTGAGCTGCAATAAATAGTCTAGTATAATTGTTCTTGTGATAAAAGGATTATTTTTTTCTTCTAGGCAAATGCCCAGCAGTGGGATTGCAGGGTCAAATGGGAGGTCTAGCTTGACTACTTTGAGGGTTCTCCACACTGCCTCCCAAAAAGGTTGTATTATTTTGCAGTCCCACCGGCAGTGTAAAAGTATTCCTTTTTCTCCACATCCACGCCAGCATCTGCAGTTTTGAGACTTTGTGATCTGGGCCATTCTCACTGGGGTTAGATAGTATCTCAGGGTAGTTTTGATTTTCATTTCTCTAATTATTAGGGATGATGAGCATTTTTTCCTATGTTTATAAACCATTTGTCTGTCTGTTTTAGAGAAGGTTCTGTTCACCTCTCTTGCCCAGTGATCTAAGGGATTGTTGGGGTTTTTTATGTTTATTACTTTGAGTTCTTTGTAGATTCTAGTTATCAAGCTTTTGTCTGAATCAAAATATGCAAATATCCTTTCCCAATGTGTAGGTTGTCTGTTTGCTTTGGTTGTTGTCTCCTTACCTGTACAGAAGCTTTGCAGTTTCCTTAAGTCCCGTTTGTTTATTTTTGTTGTTGCGATTGCCACGGGAGTCTTCCTCAGAAAGTTTTTCCCCAACCGATGGTTTCTAGTGTTTTCCCCACACTTTCTTGGAGGATTTTCATTGTTTCAAGTCTTAGATTTAGGTCTTTTATTCATCTTAAATCAATTTTTGTGAGTGGAGAAAGGTGCAGGTCCAGTTTCAGTCTTTTACATGTGGAAATCCAGTTCTCCCATCACCATTTATTGAATAGGGAATCTTTCCCTCAGTGTATGGTTTATCAAAGATTAGGTGGCTATAAGATGTTTGGTTCATCTCCTGGTTTTCTATTCTGTTCCAAATGTCTATGTCTTCTATTTTTGTGCCAATACTATGCTGTTTTGATCACTATGGTAGTAGTAGTATAGCCTAAAATCTGGTAGGTGATACCCCTGGCTTTGATTTTATTGTTAACAGTTTGCCTTGGCTATACAGGGTTTTTTTTGGTTCCATACAAAATGAAGAATTATTTTTTTCCAAGTCTTAAAAGTATGATGTTAGTATTTTAATAGGGATAGCATTGAATCTGTAGATTGCTTTGAGAAGTATAGACATTTTAACAATGTTGGCTCTTCCCAGCCATGAGCATAACTTCACATTTGTAGACATTATCACAATTAGTTGTAGCGGAGCCTATGAAGAATAAGTTTAAAAAATTTTGAAATTTGTTGTATAGAAATAACTGTGGCTGGTTCTTTAGGAGTCATACAGCATCTGTCTAGTTCACAAAGGATTTTCCACATGAGTCCTCAGTTATACTTGTAGAAACTCTTCATTTGCTGTAATTTCCTAAAACCATAGTTTCTTAAACTGCAGTGAGGATTTGGGATTGATGTTGTCTATGTTAAAAAGCTGTAATAAGCAATAACACATTTTTGAGTCTCAATTTACACTTTTTTTTTTTTTTTTAGATAAGGTCTGCTCTGTCACCTGGGCTAGAATGTGGTGACAGTATCATAACTCACTGTAGCCTCAAACTCCTTGGTTCAAGGGATCCTTCTGGTTCAGCTTCCCAAGTAGCTGGGTCTACAAGGCTCCTGCCACTGTGCTGGACCAATTTTTCTATTTTTAGTAGAGACGGGGGTCTTGTTCTTTCTGACACTGGCCTCAAACTCCTGAGCTCAAGGGATCCTCCTGCTTTGGCCTCCCAGAATACTGGGATTACAAGCATGAGCCACCATGCCTGGCCCTTCCATCATGTTTTATTTGGTTAAGTTTGAAAGTCTAGATGTGCCAAACATTAATTATAGTTTTCTTATGTATCTCTGTCCTTGATTATCAGGCAAGTTTAACTCTATAAAAGGCTGTAATTCTGGATCATTAGAATGTTTCGCCTGATTTGTCTTATTTAATTCTCATGTTTCTGCGTTACTGGTGTGTGCCATGTGCCATGTAACCCCGTGTGGTTTCCAGAGCATCACATTGTACGCGTATGTGACATGCTATGTTCATGGACTGCTCTCCCTTTTCATGGGCATAGTCTTACGTCACTGGTGGCTTTATGGTATTCTGGCTGGGCTTCCTGTGGGCGAGGGCAGTTCCTCTTGTATTCAGGCTGCGGGAGTCAGGTCTCTGTTATTAGTGCTGGGATGCAATTGTCACTGACTCTTAATAAGCTTTTTTTCCCCAAATGGCTGGTTGTAATGCCATATACTAAACATTGTGTGTTTAAATGCCTTTTTCATGAACTAAATGCCCATAGAAGTTGAGCTTATTTCTAACTACTACATCTTGAACCTCTAATTAGCACAGATTATAAAGTGATTTTGAAGAATATTCTCTCTTTTTAGAGTACCAAACACTGACTTTGTGTTTTGAATGTGACTCTTGATTTTATGCGACCCTTGGTAATGACTTTACTCTTGATTTTATCCTTGATAGTGACTTAGTCTCTTTTGCCTGGAAATGTCCAGGTAATATGATGACTTTACTATTAAGATATACATTCAGTTTATAACTTAAAAGATATGTTCTTTTAGACAGATTAGCATGTACACTGATGAAGTTAATTCTTACAAAATATCCCAGGGACAATGGTAAACTTTGAATGAGGTCTGTAAATTAGTCAGCAGTATTGTATCATTGCTCATTTCTGGTTTAGGTAATTATTATTGTGATCATGATAACATGAAGAAAAGCTGGGTTTTATCTATATGAGAATTGTGTATTGTTTTTCAACACTTTTTTTTTTTTTTTTTTTTTTTTAGAGACAGAGTCTCACTTTATTGCCCTTGGTAGGGTGCTGTGGTGTCACACAGCTCACAGCAACCTCCAACTCCTGGGCTTAGGCGATTCTCTTGCCTCAGCCTCCCGAGTAGCTGGGACTACAGCTGCCCGTCACGACGCCTGGCTATCAACATGTTTTATAAGTTAAATTATTTCAGAATCTCAGAGGCATTGTGTAACAAAACTCCTTAATTTGTGCTATCTTATATTCATCAGAACTCCTTGGTTGCAGATGTAAGAAACCAAATTCATAAAGCTCGTGGAACATATCTGGGTCTGACTCAGTTTAGAGCCAACCCCAGGTCAGCTTTACAATAGATCAGCAACCCATTTAACAGACAAGAAAGAAACACTTGTTTTTATAAGCATTATTAAAGAAAAAGAACTGGAAAAATTATGATCTCTGAGCAAATAAAACAAAAAAATTACTAATAAAAATAGCAGTAAAATATCCAACCATCTGGAATTGTTAAAGCTACATATATATATATTTTATTAATTAATTAATTAATTTATTTTTGAGACAGAGTCTCAAGCTGTCTCTCTGGGTAGAGCGCTGTGGTGTCAACAGCTTACAGCAACCTCAAACTCTTGGGCTTATGCAATCTCCTCAGCCTCCCAATAGCTGGGACAACAGGTGCCCGTCACAATGCCCAGTATTTTTTGGTTGTATATGTCATTGTTTGGCAGACTCAGGCTGGATTCGAACCCGCCAGCTCTGGTGTATGTGGCTGGTGCCTTAGCTGCTTGAGCTACAAGCACTGAGCCTGTATTTTTGTTTTTCATTTATTTATTTTTTTTTTGAGACAGTGTTTCCCACTTTGTTGGCCCAGGCTAGAGTGTTGTGGCATCACAGCTCATAGTAACCTCTTGCCTTAACTTCTAGAGTGTCTGGAACTACAGGTGTGTGTGATGATGCCTGGCTATTTTCCTCATTAATAGATATGGGTTCTTGCTCTTGCTGAGGCCAGCCAGAGTTCAGGCAATCCACCCACCTCAGCCTCCCAGAGTGCTAAGATTATAGGCGTGAGTCACCTTGCCT
The DNA here is from genome assembly GCA_963574655.1 of Perodicticus potto. NCBI lineage: Eukaryota > Metazoa > Chordata > Mammalia > Primates > Lorisidae > Perodicticus > Perodicticus potto. Next base: position 9,271 of record CAUYRH010062887.1, on the reverse strand, counting down.
GGCCATGGTTTTCTTTATGTATTAACTAAAACAGTCTATATTGCTGTAAGTCATTAAAATTTGATGTAACATTTTCTCATGTTGAATACCATTGAATATTTTATTTTTTTATTTTGGGTTTACATGTTCAGAGGGTTTAACTACAATAGTAAAATTTATTACATAGAAACACAGCAATTATTACAAAATAAATGTTAGGAATAGGCTTTAAGATACTTAAAGTATTAATGGAAAACATTTAGAACTTATTTAAAGAGTGTTTTTAGTTTATTAGCTTGTTGGTCAGACACTAGCTGTATTTTCACTAACCTCAATTTTTTAAAGTGAGCTCATTTTTTGGCCATTCCTCATTTATATCTAGTGATTAAACTCATGAATTTGATATTTACTTTTATAAACTAAAGACTAAAGCTAGATGATTTGTCAGATTTCTTATGTGCAACTACCAAGAGTTTATTTCACTGGAGATCAGATTACACTGTGTATATAACTTCTCCTGAATATAAATTCAACAGTTAAGAATTTTCTTCTGGTAGCAAGAGCGGCAGAGAGGACAAGTGTGGAAAGCAGCACTATCTCCTGAGGAGAACTCCTCCAAAGCCAGGAGACATGTGTGGTGGAACATGTGTGAGCAGGACAGCAGGACTGTCTCCCGGGGCCGCTGCTGCACCCCCACGGACGCCTGGCTGAGAGAGAGGGGGGTGAGGCAGATGGAGCACTCCGAGGCCTCCCGGTGAAGAGCCTGTAAGGCAGAGAAGAAATGACTTGTTACAGGGTGAGTTCCATCATGATAGAAAGCTACTGGCATGAGAATTATGTGCCAAGAGATGTACGTGGGTCTCCTACAAGTGAAGGAGGCTCATTACATGTTAAAATAACATTAATTGGAATTCTGGGAAGATGGCATACTAGTAGCAACCCTTAGCAGAGGTTCCAGACGAGTGGGGAAAAACCTGGACAGAATGGGACTCTACGAAGCCAAAGGTGGGGAGCTGAGCCAAGAAAGAAGTTCAGCAAGCTGTGGCTCTAAGAAAGAGCATTCAAGTAAACAAATTACAGGTACAAAGCCTATCAACTAGAGGACGGGAGACCCCTCCCCCAAGCAGGAGGCCCACTGCAGGCTATCTGCAAACGAGCAGGGAACAAAAGGCCTCTTGTTTTACCTCACTGGGGAGAGCAGCTAAACACTGGGTCGCTTTCTCCATGGAGGTTCCACATGTGAACCTAGACACCACCCTGCCTGGCATAAAATTGAACAAATATTTCCCCCCACAATTCTGAATTCCCAGTCCACCCTTCCTCCATTGCATGGCAGTCTGAAGTTCTGCCCCCTGCAGAGTGCAGTGTATTTGGTCTTTTCCTGAGAGATCTGGGGCATAGTGTGGACCGCCAAACATCAGGACAGAATCTGTGACTAGTGGTGAAGAAAGAGGGTGCAGGAAGAAAGGGACACTTAGCGGGAGGAGGAGCAGTCCCCTGGTTATGACTTTGTCCAGCCAGTGGTGGTATTAACCCTCGGTTTGGGCTTTGTCTGGTGGGAGGGGGTGCAGAACCCCCAGTTGTGATGGTGCCTCCAAGCAAGAGAGTGGTTGCCCCGTGTGTACTGAGTTTGTGAACTGAGTTTGGCAGGTGGGGCTGGTCCCTGGATCCAACTGGGCTGGACAGCAGAGGCTTGTTGGGTATGGACTGAGACCGGGGCTGAGGGGGTGTGGTGCCTTGACTCCCACTGGGCCAAACAGAGGCTTGCCAGGTGTGGACTGAGACCAGAGGGTGGGGGTATGGTCTCCTGACTCCAACTGAGCCAGTGATCAGAGAAGTGGGCACCAATGTGGACTGAGTCTGGCAGGTGGGGAGCATGGACCCCTGGCTCCAAATGAGCTGTTGGAGACCCGTGGATCCCTCTCTGTTGAGTGGTTTGTACTGCCCAAAACAATTTGATTGGAATTTGCGTCTGGGGCTGTTCACCTGGGGTCACTCTGAGGTTGACCTTTGAAGTTCTGTAGCAGAAAAGAACTAAATATTGGGTGCTGGGCACCCCGGCTGTCTGTAGCTCTCCATAGCCAAGATTTAAACATAATACCGTGGCTTCTTAGGATAGGGTAGAGGTTGGCTGATTTCTAAACAGAGTCAGCTTGCGCTGTCTTGTCAATTAGGTCCTCAGAGTCTCTAATGAAAACTCTGACGGGGCCTTTGTAAAGTTGTAGGGGATAAGCCACAATTACAAAGCCTAGCACTTTGGTAAGGGTCTGATTAACTCTACTACCTGGGACCCCCAATTCAATATCACCCTACCAGTTCTAATAACCAAACAGTGGAAAATAAACATGGTGTGGAACCAATGGAAGAACTCTGGCAACATGAATAAGCAGAGTAGATCATTCTTCCTCCCCCTCCCCCAGCCAAGGAATGACAAAGGATATACAAATGAAGATGCCATGCATAGACAAATGTCTGAAATGTCAGAAATAGAATTCAGAATATGGATGGCAAATAGAAGAATAGAATGGAAGAAAAGTTAGAAATTGAAATCCAAAGAATAGTTCTAAAGTTGTGTCAAGAAATTAAGGAATTCAAAGACAAAGTCACCAAAATCTGGATATAATGAGAAAGAGCAGACCTCAAGGAAATGAAAATGTTATTTGAGGAGCTCTGAAATATAGTAGAATCCCTCAGTGATAGAGTTGACCAGGCAGAAGAAAGGATCTCTGAAATTGAGGACAAAGCTTTTGAACTTTCTCAAATGCTCAAAGAGGCAGACAAATGGGAAGCAAAAACTGATCATTCCCTGAGAGAGTTGTGGGGTCACTCCAAAAGATCAAACATTCATCTTATAGTAACTACTGAAGGAGAAGAGGATGGTCCTAAAGGCACTGATGCTCTCTACTCTAAGAGATTATGGAGGAGAATTTCCCAAGCATTGCAAGAGATACAGAAATTCAGATAGTAGACAGTTTCAGAACCCCAGCATGCCACAATCCAAATAAAGCATCTCCTAGACACATTGTGATTAACTTTGCCAAAGTTAAGACCAAGGAGAAAATTCTGCAAGCAGCCAGACTTAAGAAAAGCATCACCTACAAAGGGAGAAATATCAGAATGACTGCAGATCTTCAGTCGAAATGTTTCAAGCCAGAAGAGGATGGTCATTGACCTTCAATCTCCTAAAACAAAATAACTTTCAGCCCAGGATCCTACAACCAGCTAAACTCACTGGTGGTCTGATTAACCAGGATATTCTCAGACCCATCCTCCACAATGACCAGCACAATGCTCTATCACCAAAGGTGAAAGGATTAAAAATGTCCACTGGACATTTGAATAAAATGACACCCAAAACACAACCAAGCTTATCAATTCTCTCAAATAATATGAATGGTTTAAATTCTTCTCTACAGAGGCATAGGTTGGCTGACTGGATACATAAATGCAGACCAGATATCTGCTGAACACAAGAATCTCATCTTACCTTAAAGGATAAAAATAGACTCAGGGTGAAAGGATGGACATCCTATAATACAGGCAGATGGAAACCAGAAAAAAGCAGGGTTGCAATTAGCTTTAAATCAACAAATATAAAGAAAGATAAGGATATTTACTTCATATTGGTCAAGAGAAACACCCAACATGAAGAGATTTCAATAATTAATATTTATGCGCTCTACCAGAATGCGCCTCAATTTATAAAGCAAACCCTAACGGTATAAACAACTTGATATCTTCCTGCACTATAATAGCTGGAGATTTTAACACCTCTTTGGCAGTTTTGGATAGATTCTCCAAGAAGAAACTAAACTAAGAAATATTAGACTTAAACTTGACCCTAGAACAAATGGACTTAACAGACCTCTACAGAACAATTTCATCCTAATAAAACTGGATATGCATTCTTCTCATCAGCCCCCAGATCATATTCCAACATTATCATTTCTAAGGACACAAGTCTAACCTCAGCAAATTTAAAAGAATAGAAATTATTCCTTGTATCTTCTCGGATCACCATGGAATAAAAATTGAACTGAACAGCAACAGGAATCTTCATACTCAAACAAAGTCATGGAAACTAAATAATCATAGGCTGAATGACAGATGGGTCAAAGACGAGATTAAAAAGGAAATCATCAAATTTATGGAATAAAATGACAATGAAGACACAAATTATCAAAACCTATGGGATACTGCAAAGGAAGTCCCAAGAGGGAAATTTATACCCTTTGAAACTCTCATCAGGAAAACAGAAAGAGAGGAAGCCAGTAAGTTATTGGGTCATCTCAAGTAATTGGAAAAGGAAGAACATTCCAACCCCAAACCCAGCAGAAGAAAAGAAATAACCAAAATTAGGGCAGAACTAAAATGAAATTGAAAACAAAAGAACCCTAATCAGAAGATCAACAAAACAAAAAGTTGGGTTTTTGAAAAGATTAATAAAATTGATAAACCTTTGGCCAACCTAACCAGAAAAAGAAAAGTAAAATCTCTAATATTGTCTTTCAGAAACAATAAAGGAGAAATAACAACAGGTACCCCAGAAATTCAAAAAAATCCTCAATGATAGCCAGGCATTGTGGCAGGTGCCTATAGTCCCAGCTACTCGGGAGGCTTAGGCAAGAGAATTAGATGTCTAAGCCCAGGAGTTGGAGGTTGCTATGAGCTGTGATGCCACGGCGTTCTATGGAGAGCAACAAAGTGAAACTCTGTCTCAAAAAAAAAAAATAACCAAAAAAAACCCCTCAATGATTACTACAAAAACTCTATTCCCAGAAATATGAAAATATGAAAGAAATGGACCAATACCTGGAAGCTCTCCACCTTCCTAGACTCCACCAGAGAGAATTAGAAATCTTGAATAGACCTATATCAATCACTGAAATAGCATCAGCAATATGAAATCTCCCAAAAAAGAAAAGTCCAGGATCAGATGGCTTCACATCAGAATTCTATGAAACCTTTCAAGAGGAACTAGTACTTATATTCTACAACCTTTTCCAAAGCATAGAGAAAGAAGGAATACTTCCCAACACATTCTATGAAGCAAATATTACCTTGATTCCCAAAGCAAGAAAGGATCCAACAAAGAAAGAAAATTATAGACCCATCACTGCAAAAATATTCAATAAGATCCTAGGCTTGGCGCCTGTGGCTCAATGGGCTAAGCCACCAGCCACGTACACCTGAGCTGGCAGATTCGAATCCAGCCTGGGCCCACCAAACAATGACAGCTGCAATCAAAAACATGGCCGGGCGTTATGGCGGGCGCTTGTGGGTCCCAGCTACTTGGGAGGCAGAGGTAGGAGACTCACTTGAGCCCAGGAATTGGAGGTTGCTGTGAGCTGTGATGCCACGGCACTCTATCCAGGGTGACAGCTTGAGGCTCTGTCTCAAAAAAAAAAAAAAAAAAAAAAAAGATCCTAGCAAACAGAATTCAGCAACACATTAAAAAAATGCACTATGATCAAATTGGTTTTATTGCAGTGGTTACAGGGTTGGTTCAACATATGCAAATCTATAAATATAATACATCACTTCAATAAAATAAAAAACTATGACCATATGATTATCTCAATTGATGCAGAAAAGCTTTTGATAATATCCAACATCCTTTCATGATCAGAACACTTAAGACTATGGGCTTAGAAGGGACATTTCTTGAACTGATAGAGGCCCTCTACAGCAAACCCATACCCAGTATCATGTTGAATGGAGTAAAATTGAAAACATTTCCACTCGGATCAGGAACTAGGCAAGGATGTCCACTGTCTCCACTGCTATTCAACATAGTAATGGAAGTCTTAGCCATCGCAGTTAGGCAAGAGAAGACAATCAAGGTATCCAAATAGGGCCAGAGGAGATCAAACTCTCACTCTTCACAGATGATAAGATTCCGATCCCGTATCTGGAAAATCACAGGTACTCAACTACAAAACTCTTAGAAGTAATCAAGGAATGCAGCAGTGTCTCAGGATACAAAATAAATACTTACAAATTAGTAGTTTTTATAAATGCCAACAATAGTCAAGCTGAAAATATAGTCAGGGACTCTATTCCATTTACAGTAGTGCCAAAGAAGATGAAATATCTGGGAATTTGCCTAACAACGGATATGAAAGCTCTCTATAAAGAGAATTATGAAACACTGAGAAAAGAAATAGCTGAAGATGTCCACAAATGGAAAATCAAGGCTAGGAAGAATCAACATTATTAAAATGTCCATACTACCCAAAGCAATCTACAGATTTAATGCAAGCCCTATTCAAGCACCATTGTCATACTTTAAAGAGCTTGAAAAAATAGTGCTTCGTTTTATATGGAATCAGAAAAAAACCTCAAAAACCTCAAACATTACTCAGAAATAAAAAAAAATCAGGAGGAATCATATTACCAGACTTCAGGCTATACTATAAATCTATAGTGATCAAAACAGCACGGTACTGGCAAAAACCAGAGAGGTAGATTTATGGAACAGCATAGAGAACCAAGAGATGAACTCAGCTACTTATCGTCATTTGATTTTTGGTAAGCCTATCAAAAACATTCAGTAGGGGAAAGACTCCCTATTTAACAAATGGTTTTGGGTGAATTGGGTGGCAACCTATAGAAGCCTGAAACTGAACCCCCACTTTTCACCATTAACAAAAATGGATTCTCACTGGATAAAAGATTTAAACGTAAGACACAAAACTATAAAAATACTAGAAGAGAGTGCAGGGAAAACACTTGAAGAAATTGGCCTGGGAGAATATTTTATAAGGAGGACCCTCCTCCCCGGCAATTGAAGCAACACCAAAAATATATTACTAGAATCTGATCAAAGTAAAAAGCTTCTGCACAGCCAAGAGCATAGTAAGTAAAGCAAACAGACAACCTTCAGAATGGAAGAAGATATTTACAGGTTGTATATCTGAGAAAGGTCTAATAACTAGAATCCACAGAGAACTCAAACTAATCAATAAGAAAAGAACAAATAACTCCATTTCTATGTGGGCAAGAGACTTGAACAGAAAGTTCTGTGATGAAGACAAGCACATGGCCTACAAACACATGAAAACAAAATGCCTATCATCCATAATCATCAGAGAAATGCAAATCAAAACCACTTTGAGATATCATCTAACTCTAGTAAGATTAACCCACATCACAAAATCCCAAAACTACAGATGTTGGTGTGGATGTGGAGAGAAGGGAGCACTTCTACACTGCTGGTGGGAATGCAAGCTAATACAACCTTTTTGAAAAGAAGTTTGGAGAACACTCAAGGAACTAAAAGTAGACCTACCATTCAATCCTGCAATTCCTGTACTAGGTATATACTCAGATGATCAAAAATTATTTTACAACAAAGACATTTGCACCAGAATGTTTATTGCAGCCCAATTCATAATTGCCAAGACATGGAAACAGCCCATGTGGCCATTGACCCATGAATGGATTAACAAATTGTGGTATATATACACCATGGAATACTATGCAGCCATAAAAACATGGAGAGTTCACATCTTTTATGTTTACCTGGATAGAGCTAGAACATATTCTTCTTAGTAAAGAATCTCAAGAATGGAAAAGAAAGTATCCAATGTACTCAATACTACTATGAAATCAATATATAAGCACCTACACATTCATACAAATGGTAAAACATAACTATAGTCCAGAAAGTAGAAGGGAAGAGGATAGAGAGGGGAGTTGAGGGGGAGGTGGCAGGTGGCAGGAGGGAGGTTTTTTGGGGGACCTCACCTAATGTGCATGATGCAATGGTACATTCAAAACTATTAAGAAAAGAATATAATTGTGATGGATGAGTTCATCAGTTCCATTTAAGCATTTCATATTGTATAGCAAAGCAGTACACTGAACCCCATAAATGCATCAATGTATATGGCTACGATTGAAGAAAAACAAAAAAATTTTTTAAAAAGGTGAAAAAAAAAGTAATATTGATTATTAACATGTATATACTCCGTTAGTCTTGTGAAACATGGAGAAGGACTGTAACCCACCCATGATAAGCAATTTTGAAACAAAATTACTTTCTAAAATACTGAACATTCATTTTATATATATATATGTGTGTGTGTGTGTGTGTGTGTGTGTGTGTATCCTCTTAATTAAACAATCAGTAGTAGTCCTTTTCAAATAGTTTATCTATTAAACTCATATATTTTTCCTAATTTTGTGGTTTTTTTAAAGTAAGTTTTCCCTCTGTCTTGGTTTTTCCTCCATGGCCAGTACAGATGCAAGCAGGCAGGCTGGGACTCACAGGGAGACTGTCCAGGAAGGTGGCATGCACAGTGGGCTTTTCCCTTTGCTGCATTCACTGTTCACAAAACAGGATCTGCCAACTAGAATTTTCAGCTGAAGGGACCTTGGCAGCCATTCTTCCAGGGTCCCACTGTAAGTGCAGACACCTACAGGTTCCCTAAATGAGTCCTGTAAAAGCTGCTACCCCACCTCCCTCACGTGCCATCCCTTACCACCCCAGGGAGCTGTAGCCGATTCCATTTACTGACCAGGCTGCCAGTCCAAAGCCTACCTGCACTTGAATTTTCTGCCAGTCCTCCTCTGTGATCTCATGGCCACACGTTTCTTCCAACTGCTGGAGAACGCTCCGGTTGATGGCCAAGCAGTGATCAATTTCTGAAAAAAGCTCTTCTATGTTGGTGTCATAGGAGCACAATATACGGTGACTGATCTCTGTGAACTGAGAACAACACAGGACCAGGTTCACATTCTGAGCTGGGAATTCTTAGTGTAGGTTAAAGAAAAGCACTTTCTTGAGCCTGACCATACTTTACTCTCAAGTCTCCATCTTTGAGTAATGTGCTTCAGAGAAATAAACAAACGGGTATTTTACTGAATAACTACAAATGCAGTTAATCTGTCTGGACAGATTATCAAAAGAACTGCTCTCTGGGGGCTTCAAAATACGACCTTCTGGCAGACTGAATATTATATGGAAGGTATCTTCTTTCCTGAAGAAATTTGAGGATACCTGAAAGCGACAAACTGGCTTCACATGACACAGAGTCCCTTCTTCTTGAGATTATGAAAGAGAATTTTCCAGACATACCTAGAGACTCTGAAATTGAGATAGCAGACAGTTTCAGAACCCCAGCACAACTCAACCCAAATAAGACATCCCCCAGGCACATCGTAGTTAACTTCACTAAAGTTAACATGAAGGAGAAGATTCTAAAAGCAGCCAGACGCAAGAAATCCATTACATACAAGGGGAAGAATATTAGAATAACTGCAGATCTCTCTGCTCAAACCTTTCAAG